>QPKB01000001.1:25418818-25719722 GCA_003546025.1 Camphora micrantha
GACGGCGTGCAGGAAGCCTTCTCCGGCGATCCTCTTTTCTGAAATAGGGCTGCAAAATCAGCGCCACCTCTGGAACCCCTGCGACTGCGCACTTTTCCATTCTGCGATGAATTGTTGCTTCTGGAAACTCTTGCGAACTGCAACTGCTTCGCAGTTCAGATCTGGGCTTCTTCTTCTCTGGACTGGATCGCAGCACGGAGTTCAGCCCTCTGTCTTTCTTGTCTGCAACTCCGGTGGGGCACAATCGGCAGACCCCGATCCTTTCCGATCTTCAGATCTTCTCTGGCGAACCAGAGAAGATCTACCCCTCTGTGTCGAAACAGGGATCGGCTTCTCCCATCTCGCGTGGCGCAACCAGAGCTTCGGCCCCAGTCACGATCGGATCTTGACTGGATCTGAGATCTTTAATCTCTGTTATGGGTTTGCTTCTCGGGGACAATTATTATATGTGAAGTGGAGTGATTCGATTTTCAATTTTTACTGTAAATTTCAAATTTAATTTTGTGTCTTCCCATTGATATCACTTATTAATAATCTTTCTACTAATACTAGCTCTACTAATAATGTTCTTTTTAGTAATCGAATGTTATATAAACTCTTTCCTCTTTTCTTGGTATTTTTATTCACGTTTTTATATTTTTCACCTTTAAACGCCATAAGCACTTTTCTCTTCTCCATCCTTTTTAACGAATAACTCATGAATTTTTTTTTTATTAGGGTTACGCTCTAAATTATTTTTATCGATTTTTTATTTTAAACCTTTACATTATAACTACCACTAATTTGAGCACGGGAGGCTTTCGCCAATGGCGAATAAGAGGAATATTGCCCTATGAATTTCACTAATTTACTCAAGAATTAAATATTTAAGATTAGGAATTGTTAGTATTGTTTACTCCTTTAAGAGTCATGATGGTTAAAAAGAAGTAAAAACCTAAATTTCAAAAAGGATTTCATTAATGTCATAATCCTGGTTAAAGGGGCACTATAGGTCCATCATTAATGCCAAGTGCCAACCAACTTCTTTGGAAAGGAACCCGAATATAATGCCACACGATCACACGATCTAAATACCAAATAGCACTCGCTTAGAATAAAAAAAAAATAGCTCCTCACACTCTATCTAAATTCACCCTCTTATTGATCCAACTTGGTGAAATCTTTATGTTCATAGTCTAATTCCAAGTCAGATGAAGAGAATATGACTCTGCATATCAAATGAAGTCGCTAGTGTATATCCTTGCTGAACACATTTAGGGCTGGCATATAATAACAACTAACAGGTTTGATAACCCAATTATTGCAATATCTTTTAAACAAAAAGTAAAGCCATCATCAACTTTAGCTAATTGTCAAATGGGTAGAAGTTTGCATGAATGTCTCGGGCATTCTTAGATACGAAGTTGACTAAAATGTTATCAATGAAACTAAGAGGCACCACATGTGTGCGCTAGTTGTCAAATGGATGGAAGTTGTCTTTAGCGTTTTTCTTTCCATAATGATTTGGCAAAACAAACATTCAAAATCCATTCGAATCTTTGGGGACCAGCCCCGGTCACATCTTAACTAATTTCATCAGCATGTTGCATTCATCACTAAATTTCAAGATCCATCTCCTCTGCATTGAGGAAACACATTTGATACAATTTCTCATTGATTTGATTCTTTGATTATGCTGGCATATGTAGGTGTGATATGATGATCCTTTAACAGGTGTTGTGGCAGCCCCGCTGCTTCCAGCAGGATATTGTCCGCCATTGGAATACCCGGCTTTGTTTTCAAAACGTGTCATTCTAGAATTGGAGAGTGCCTTCACATTTAATCCAGTCTCTAGACAGCCACTCCGCCAAGTGGGACTACACAGGTGTAGCTATCATTTAGTAGTTGTTATATTTTATTTAATTTTCTGCAATCTGTGGACAATTGTAGATGTGATCTGGCCCTTTGACTGTGTTTCTAATTTTAGCATGATGAGCTAGCCTTGCTGTGGTGGAAAATCGGTTATCATCCCCATGGACAAGGGAGATTAAAAAAAATTAGCCCTATCAAATTATCTTAGCCCTTAATTTAATAATTTTAAACTTTAATGGCATTTTAATTGTAGATTTTTTTTAGATTTAATCCAACGATGATTGAAGGTTCAATGAGAGTAAAATTGGCCCTATCCAAGATCATGGATGGAAAAAGTATCAAAGCAGCTGTATTGATAAAAGGTGGGCCCAAGTGGATCCCAAAGTATTGGACTGCACTTGCAATTGCGTGTAGGACTGTAGGAGAACATTTTACCTCGCCATGGATTACTATAAAGACTTGTAAACTTAGAGGCTATTAAAACAAGTTTTAACAGAATCTAATTGTGCTAACTTAATCTTGATGCGTATCCATGATCAAACTATTACATCCCCCCAACCTACTCCCACCCCACAAGCTATGAGGCATATAATACGCAACTCACGTTTTTTAACTTTCGTTCCCATTGTTGTTTTAGACGAGTAAGATCCCTTTGCACGCCAAAAACAAAACAAAAGAGGACAGGAATCCCTTTCTTGTAAGTCTCTTTCCAACTGTGAATCAATTTCCTGTATCTCTTTTTGTAAGTTTCTCCTTGGCTTCTCAATCTCTCTCTCCTTGTCGCCCTTTGGAGGTTGTCATATGCCTCCGACTGATCAAACCAATTTTTTTGTACAGCATTCCCCGCTTCATTGTTGTTAATATATTTTATCTTGTCTTCTTAAAAGGAAAGTAACTTCCTATATCATTACAAATAGAAATATCCAAAACGTTTGACAAATGTATGTGAGGCGTGTTTGTTTAGAAGAATTGTAAGGAATTCTTTTTGAGAGAATTCTAAGAATTCCAAATGCTGGGAGACCGGTCCTTTAGAGGAAAAATATAATCGTGTTTTAGGCCAGCTACTTAAATGAGTGTTGGATCCCCAATCAAATGGCAGTAAAATGCCAGTAAAGTATTGAACCCAACAGCCAGAACCTTAAAATTATCTGCTGTATTTAAAATAACTATTCATCATTGACTTTTCCATCACGACCTTAATCATGTAATTTACAGAGACCATCTAACATTGGGTAATCGGACCAAAACAGGGAGGCCCACCAGAAGAGGAGAGTGCTGCCCAAGAGACATGGCAATTTCTGACCAACCTGCAACCCTACCCAAACTCAACCAGTTAAAAAAGGATTTAAGTTAAGGTTCTTGACCCGATTGAAAAAATGGGTTTGATTAGGAATCTAATGGAACCCAATCCAATCCGATTTTTCAAAACCTGTCCAGTAAAATAAGTGTTCATGTGGACATTTTTGGCCACTAATGGATTCGGTTTCAGTTAAGCCTATATATGTTTCATAGCACTCGAACTCACCAAAATCCAAGCCATTGACACTTCTAGCCCGCACACTTATGAAAGTATAGGTAACATTATGAAAATATCAAAGTGACATCGCATAGTAGAAAATTGTGAAACTATCATAACTAAACGTGAAAGCAATAGTGCCAGTGGAGACAGCTCCATGAAAAGAAGCATCTCATCTCACATAACCACTCAAGGTTCAATTCTTGGGTACAGTGGCGGACTTAGGATTTTTGTTTAAGTGGGGCTAAATCTTTGTTCAACTTTGCTAACTTTTTTCACATTAACAATATCAAAAGAGAAAATATATTGCATTTAAATAGACACAAATTTTTTTCCATGCATGCTCAGATCTCTTGTCTAATTGAAGGGTATTACTACTACCTCTCCCAAATTCAAATGATCATCAATTCATCATCATCAAAACCTAATATTTCCTTTAATCCTAGGTGTTTGGATGCCCTGAAACGATGATTTGGGTGAGCACCTAATTACCCAATTTAGATTCCCAAAGGGGTTTCATTTCAATCTAAGGAATTTGGTCGCTTGCACTTACCTAGATGTAAGAATAATTCCCTATCATTGAATATGGGCTTAGGGCAAAGAAGAAAAATTGCCACTTCAATGTAACTCAAGTTATCCAAACATATGAACCCTAAGACTTGATTTATGTATGAATTGGAGATTAAAGTGTGCCCAATGGTGATTATGTAGATATGCTCAGATTATGTGATTTAAGGCTTAGGATTTTGATTTCGATTTGGGGATTTAGGGTTTGAACTATGATTATACTATATCTGAGGAAGGAGGAAGATTGTTTTATTTAGGTTTATTCAGTGAGAGAGAGACTAACCACGAAAGGACTGGCAATGAAAAGCTTGATTGGCGCAATGAGGATCTCAAACTATCGGTAAAAAGAAGATGCCGAAAGAGAATGGCGTGAAGATGATCTAGTACTTTCGGTAACTAAGATTTTGTGATGTGGGGCGATCACAAGATTTAGATATGAGATGATTATTTATTAAATATATGAGGGACACCTCACGCGTATTTAAATCTGTATTAATTTCAAAATCAACATGGGGCAACCACCCCATATTAAGTATGTGTAGGTCCGCTACTGCTTGGGTATGCAATTATCCCTATATATACTATACCGCTGACCCATTTAGCAATGAAATTGAAAATAATAATTACTAAGAATCTAGTAGAACAAACTTTTCGTGTACATGAAATTTGATTTTTAGGAATTCAAGGTATGGGTTTCAACATAGGATTAGGAGTGCTCATGGCCCGGGCCCAGCCTGACTTTGGCCAGGCTTGGGCCTTTGTTTTAGTACTCAGGCCGGGTTGGACATCTTATTTTGGCTTGTTTAATAGATGGGTTAGACTTGGACTCAGTTGTAGAGAGCCCAAAGCCTGGCCCAATCGAAAAATAATAATAGGAAAATGTAGAGCAAAGGATTCAAACACTGATACTTTCGCAGAAAGTGTCAAGAACAACCAATTAAGTTACACGCAAGATTATATAACTAAACTCTCTTTCTAAATTATATATCAATCTTTGGTTGGGCTCGGGCTTACAAGATTCCAGGCAGGACGGGCTTGGGCCAGCTCCTTATAGCCTGATGTGGGCCTGGGCCGATCCTGGATATTTCTTAGCCTGACTCAGCCCAGCCCACGAACACCCCTCCATAGGATTATTAAAGTGGTGACGTGTGAGTGTGACAGATATGCGGTGTACATGAAGAGGCACCATGACTTTCAATTTGTATTACTAAGTTGATGGCAGGATATCCACATTCCACCTAATGAAATAATATTCAATATATTAAGGGTATGTTTGTGTAATACTTTTATGCAGAAAAGTGAATGGTTTTCCTAAAAATATCATTTTTCATGCGTTTGGTGTGGAATAATTTCACGGAAATGCTTTCTTGTCTTGTCAGCATTTTCCTTGCTAATGCTGAAAATAGATTTCCTATGCGTATAGGAGTTCCACTTCCTATGAAAACTTTTCCTTCCTATATGAACTCATTTTCTCACTCTTTTCCAGCTCAACCCAAAACATCACCATTGCATTATGATTTTGTTTTCTTTGATTAGTTGGATATATGTTTGATGATTATTTATGTGATGGCCCATCTGATTATCAATAAGGAATCTACAACCGTACCAAAAAACATTAGCACCAATTGATCAGCGTGGAAAAAAAATTCACACCAAACATGAATTTCTAAACTCCACTAAAATTCTTTTTCGAGATTTCTATTTCAATGAAATTTACTAATGTTGCAGTTTTCTCTTTCTGTAGAAAGAATGTGTACATAAGCGTGCCTTTAATAGATTTTCACCATTGTTTGTTCAACTTAAACCACTTTAAATAATGCGAATTTCTAAGAATTCTGTTCCCGGATACAAAAGGACCTTAACCATATTTATATTTGTTTACTCTGTATTGATTTACTACTTTTAATTATTTAAAATTTAGTTCATTTTGTGCACGTTATCAATACTCTCGCCCAAAATGCCCCGCATTTAAAAATATCACAGTAAGTTGCACTCCACACAGAATGATTTCACTAAAAACAGAATCTGTCACAATAGACCAAAGAAATTAAAAAAAAAAAAAAAAAAAGTCAAAAAAAGCCACCATCTTTGACCTTGTCAGCAAATGCCTTGACATTTCTATCAGAAGAACCACCTTCTCCAGCAGCCTCTCTCGCCTTATCCCTCCATTTGTCCGCGTTCTTCCTCATCTTCTCCCCACTCTCTCCTTCCATCACCTCTTCCAAGCACCTCTTGAGTTCCCCACTTTTCACCACCCCATCCTCATCCACTACCAGTCTCACACCCGTCTTCCAAACCTCCTCAACCAGCTTCGCATTTATCTGCTGGTCCGACCACTGCGGAAAACACACCATCGGAACTCCCACAGCCAAACTCTCCGTCGTCGAATTCCACCCACAATGGCTCACAAAACAACCGACAGAAGGATGAGACAAAACCTCCACCTGAGAACACCAAGACACTTCCAACCCTCTTTTAGAAGCACTTATTCGAGCTCGAATCTCTTCTCCTCCGTTTTGTGCTTCTCTAACCACCCACAAAAACATTCGTCCGCTCTCCAACAATCCATTTGCTATCTCCTGTTAGATAGTATCTTAGAATAGTTATGATTAGTATAAGTTGAAGGCGTTTGTTTTTAAGACATTTAATATTTCAATGCCTCTTAAACACTCAATTTTCAATTTTCATGATTAAAATTCTGTAAATACCACTACTTTTTTCTTACTTTTTTACTCTCGATCCTATGATACCATGGGTTTTTAAAACCATACTATTATGGATCCAAATGTTAAAAGTTGAAAAGCTACCTAGATCCAATGATAAACCCATGATATCATGGGATCCAGGGCAAAAAAGTTTTAAAATTAGTATATCAGTGTCAAACGATTATAGTGAATTTAAAGATTTTTAGTCGTGAAATTCGAAATTGAGTGTTTAAGTGACATTGAAATGTCAAATCTTCTTATTTTTATACTGATCGTTTAAATTAGAATACATGTAAATTGAATACATGTGATGGTCCAAAATGAAGATTAAAGGTAAATTTATAAAAGTAAATGTAAAATAATATTTTCTTTAGCGAAATAGAATCAAAACAAGATGCTACGTGATGCTCGATTTTTACCTTCATTTTTAATTACTCTATATATTCAATTTTCATAAATTCGAATGCAAACATGCATGACTATATTTAAAGTTGGAAATAGAATTATATCTTGCATAAGGTTGCCGCTACAGTGATTTTATCTCAATGAGTTTACTTAATACTTAATTAAAAGTCGATACCTCCATCTGCTGCTTTGACAGTGCAGACAGTGTACCGAAAGAGACATAAACCACAGAAGACTTCTGCTTCGACTCCAGCCATTCAATATAGTCGCTGGAAGTCTCGACGCGGCTGTTGCCGCCTAGAAAGGCCGAGGGAATCAACGGCCCGACTCCAGCCATCTGAACCGAATGGACGGCTCTCAGCGCGGGTTCTTCCAAGGCGTCGAAGGTGTTCACAAGCACATGAGGCTTCTCTTCTTTGTCAAGTGCCTGAAACAGCTGTTTGATTGAAGAAAGAACGAAAGGGTAAGAATCCGAAGGGAAGATAAAAGAAGGAAGCTCTCTGTGGGTGAGTGGTGGCAGGCCTGGTAATTTTATGGAAGAAGAGGGGTCTTTGTTCAAGCTACTGATTATGGCGTCGGAGCCATGGAAGTAGTGGTGATAGATGACGAACACAGCTGCAGGCTGTATCCAGAGGTGACAACAGGGGATGCCCAAGTTACGTGCTACGTCAGCTACCAGGGGAGGAGGAGGGTGTAGATGACGCAAGTGATTGGGCGTCCCTCGTGCGAGAAGCTGCGGACGAGGTCGGAGACGGCGACTGGGCCGGCTTGGTTGAAATCCGCCAGGTATTTTGGGCCCTCCTTGTCCAAGTCAAAGCCGTCGTCGTAGCCGTCGGAGAAAGGGGCGTAGGATAGGGGGTCGTCGGGGGTGGGGGGTTCTAGCATTCGCCGGTGGGCGTAGATGGTGGAGGAGAATGTGACCCGGTGGCCGGTGCCGGCCAGGCGTCTGGCGAAGTGGAGAGCTGGGTTGATGTGGCCTTGGGCCGGGTAGGTTAGGACTAGGAAGTGTGGAGCCATTTTGCTGCGAGGTGGGCTTGGTCCTTCCTAATGGGTGCTTTTGAGTGCCCTACTTACATATAAAGATGTTGGGAAGACCAATGATGCCTCCATTACATTTGCTCTTACGTCACTTGATAAGTACAGTAAGAATGGGCTGTCTCGGCAGGTTAGGTTGATTGGAGGAAATGAATCTCCTGTATGGTCCAAACTGGAAACCCGTTTGGACCAGGAGGTGCGATATGAGGAGAGATGTCACATCTCATCTCTAATAATAAAAGTCATATCTCCTAAAAGAAATTCCTTTCCCCATGTGACACTCCTTAATTAGACCAAACAAGGGATCCGGATGGTTAATCGGATCACATAACTATATATAGGTTGAAATATAATATCTGTCCCTTATTTTTGAAACTGGCAAGATAGTATCAACGTAAGTTCTGATTGATAAATGCGTTTGGTTTTGGATTCCTACAGGTTTTAATCCGTGAGTAGGGCTTCACATACGAGTCGTTAATATCATTAGTTGTAGATCAAAATTAGCTTTGAACGTTGATCATTTTTCTATTTAATCTTGAATCAACTTTTATATTTTTATTTTAAGCAAAAACCAAAAAACTAAAGAAAATGAAAAGGAAGTCTAAGGTGATTTTCGAAGTGGTCCCTTGTCATCTAGTTAGATCTAGATCTGGATCTGGAATCAGACAAATCATTTAAAAAGGGTCCAAGTTCCAAGTCCAATATGGTTTCTTCTCGAAACCGATCAATAATTTACATCCCTTGCCATAGAACATGTTCCCACCATGCCCGTGCCCGAGTTTGATCCCTGGAACTTAGGTGAGAGGGGAATTAAGGGTTACAAACGGATATCTGATTCTCCGATTATCTAGAAGTTCCAACCGATAAAAAACCGTTTTGAAACTTATTTTAAGTTCTAATCTATAAACGGGTTTAGGTCCATAATCCAATTTAGGTTTCGATTGATAAGCGGGTTTGGTTCTAAGTCCATCTAGGTCCAACCCGTGGACGTAAGACCCAGGATGAGCCTTTGATATTGCAAACTATAGTTCAAAATCAACTTCTTTTGTTTTTACATTTTTATGTATAATCCTGAAGGTAGTAAACTCAATGCACTATCATAAATTGAATTATATGCTTATTTTAGGAAGAAATAATAAATGAAGAGAAACTAGAACAGGTTTTGGAATTAGATTTCGGTCCTTTGTACCAGATTCCAAAAAAGAATCCAAATTTTCTTATCGAAATTAAGTATGGGACCAACAAAACAAGTCCACGTCAGAACCAGAACCATTATTTAGAAATGGATTTGAGTCCGAATCAAATACTTTCAACCCGGAACCGTCCCGTTTACAACCATAGATGGGATATCCCTTACCACCAGGCTATTGGGCACTTCTTGATGGGGTTTGATCTAACCCAAGCCATATAGTAGGGATAATAACATTAAGAAGACGAGAGAAGAAAAAAAAATATTCCCAATTAAAAACACTCTTTCCGACCTTTTTTCTCTTTTTCTTGTGCGTTTTTTTAATTATTTTATTTATTGTTTTCTTAAGAGTGGGTTAGGTTCTAAAAGATCAGCTCTGGCTAGATGAGTTACATGGGTCAGATAACCAACCCATTGGATAAATCTCGAGTTATACGGGTTGGATGTTGGTCGGGGGGTTTGTTTAGGTTTTGCCACTCCCAACTCATGGTCCCTTTTATAGGAGGAATGGGATATGGCATTTCTGTGAACCCAACAGTGGATCCCACCTTTGAAATAAGAATACTAATGAAATAGAACATGATTTTTTTATATTATCAATCTGATAATGAGAATAAAACAACTAAAGAGTTCTAAATAAAACAGGGCAGGGCTGTGATTTTAACCGGTTTGATTTCCAAGGTATGGCACTAGGAATGCCTGAGGATAATTCTAATATGGAGATGCCAATGTGGCGGAACAGGTTTGGGTTTAAGCAAATCCGATCCCGACCCAATTGGTAGTTGCACTGTCTCATACCCACGCTGACCCGTGGTGGGTTGGGTTTTATGGTTGTCATACCATGGGATCACGGGTTTGTTATGGAAAATATGGAAAAAAAATAATAAAATACAATAACAAAAGAGGATTTTACAAAAAAAAAAAAAAAAAGAAACTTTAGGTGACCAGTGGGCTTAAAAGATCATTTTAACTGACCTTAATTACACAAGATCAGTCATTTTGCCTGAAAATGTGTTTTCTTTTTTTAGTACTTTCAACTAGCGTCCCTAGCAATCTTAGTTTTATGATGTTAAGGGTCCCTAGAGACCGTGTGTACACAAATTATAACAGAATAGGTGTGTTTCCTTGTGTTTCGTTGTCAACAAGTCTATTTTCCTTCACCACGTTCGTCTACGCCCATTTCTTCCGACCCCGCCGTCCAATTGTGGTCCCCTACAGTGGACACGAGTTAATCTGTTCCTGATTGGGACTTTTGATTTTTGAGCCCCTAATCTAGTTAGGTTTCTTACAAAGGATAGAGATGTGAAGAATTATATGATTTCACCTTTTTTATTGTTTATACTTATTTCTAATAAGTCACCTATAGATTGGCTAACCTTGAATTGCAACGATTGGATGACCATCAAACCCACCTGATGTGGTCCAATCATTTTGTTTTTTGTTTACGGCCCCTCAACATGATAGCCTACCAAATCAACTATCTGAATGATCATAAACAGGGGGATTGTGTATGATCGAGAGATACTTTGGCAGTTTGGCTCATGTTCATGATTCTAGAAATGTGCACTTTATGCTCGGTCACGAACACTTTGAACTGATCATTTGTTGTGGAGCAGAAACAGTAGAAGGGCTCCAAAGCTAATAGTTCTGCTTTGTTGGAAGGGTCCTGCATGCAGACGTGATTAGGATGGGTTAATTGTATTAGAAGCACAATTAAGGCTGAGGTCTCTTGTGTCCAGCAAGGGAGATGTGGTTGGATCGTGAGTTTAACGATCGTGTCCACTGTAGGGACCACAGTTGGATGGTTGGGTCGGAAGAAATGGGCGCAGACGAACGTGGTGAAGGAAAATAGACTTGTTAACAATGAAACACGAGGAAACACTCCTATTTTGTTCTAATTTATGTACACCGAAGGGTCCTTAGGGACCATTAACATCATAAAACTAAGGTCGCTAGGGACGCTAGTTGAAAGTTTAAAAAAAAAAATACATTTTCAGACAAAATGACTGATCTGGTGTAAGGTTGGTTAAAATGATCTTTTAGGCTCACTAATCACTTAAAGTATTTTTTTTTTTTTTTTTGTAAAATCCTTAAGATTTGGACTCATGACATAAAGATAAATATATCTCCTTCCTGCCACTAACACTATATAAGTTTCAAATATAAAACCTTAATAATACATAAAGTAAAGAAATACGGGGTAGGGCTGGGGCGGGGTGGTCACACCCAAAATCTAAATCCGCCTTGAACCTGACTTTGTTTAGTATATGAAAAACTATATCCGACCGAAATGAGAAGGACACACTACCAATTCTGCTCCTAATAGGAGCAGATCAGGGCCAGTCCACAACTGAAATCGACCCATTGCCATTCCGAATCTAATAGTTGTGTAGCATGAGGATTCCCATTCCATCTGATGTTGCGTGAAAAAAACAAAAAACAAAAAACAAAAAAAAAAAAAAAAAAAAAAAAAAAAAAAAAAAAAAAAAGAGAAAAAAACAAACAATAGATTAGACCATCAAAATAGCAGCTGTGAACTAACATGGTAAGGAATCTTGACCATGCACATGTCTTGCTATTATTTAGTGAATGAATGGCCTAGGCTTCCGCATTTTTCAGGAAATACGGGTCCTCAAAAGCCTCCCCAGCAAAGGTTGTCTGCCATTTAATAAAGACTAGTGGGTATGTAAGTTCGTTGCAGATAATGTTCATTCCAATGTCGTCAAATAAGCTATGCTAACATATTATAAGATACTATTATATGTTTGTATTTTAAGTTTATAATGTTGGGGAAATTACTTACGAAAAATGTGCAATTGGAAAATCAAATAAATGATTAGAATAAATAATTAGTAAGTGATTGTGAATGTGATAATTTGAATAAGAAAGCAAAAGAATGGGTAAGGCACACCAATTAAGATGCTTTCTTAAGACAACAATTTCTCACATGCAGGTGGTTTTGATGAAATTCTGTCCTTAGGATACAATGCCCAACTCTGATTCAAAGCTTGCACACTAGAATCAGAAATATGAAATTGCTCTTAAAACAAAATAAAAAATAAAATAGAATAAAATACGTACTCTTAGACAATATGCTTATGTAAATACTGCATTATGCTCGTTTGGATCTTCTTGAAAATCTTCTTCAATTCTTTGAAAAACTTCAAATAACCTCAATTTATAATGTTTGAAAGCAGCATTTGATATTGGGTCACATCCATTCAAATGGGCCCAAAAGACACATCTCATCCAAAGGGCACAAAACACTTGTTTTGAAAAGACACATTCAAATGTCTCTTGGATTTTTTTTTTAAATTATTGGATTTTAGAAAATATCCAACAATCCCCCACTATTTTCTAAAAACTCTTTTCAAAGAATAATTAATCATAATATAAAATAACTAAAAACTGTATAATGCATCTCTTATAGGTGGATGTCCCTTGAACCTGAAGGTAGAATATGTATCATAAAACCTTAGTTTGAAAGTGAGTGGCCTAAGTGAAGTTCACGATACATATTCACATTATACAATATGGTCGGGCATCTATATTCTCTATGCTGCGCTATTTCTTAAGCCATGCGCTAGTCCTGGTCTTAACGAATGCTCTAGAGTTTTATCGACAGGACCCATGGGAGGGGCCGATGACCTCCACATTTGCAAGGCGAACTCATCAAGAGTGCTTTGCACTAAGCCATGAGTCTGTTAAGGATTAATAGTCCAGCCTAATATAGGTGAAAGCTAAACAGTGCACGAAACTTAGAAATGGGCAAATTTGGAACACATCAATTTCCCCCACTAGTTCCAAATAAATGTGCACCGCGATGAATATCTCAATATACCCTTTGATAGACAGTACATTTGACAAATTTCCTTTGAACTCTAACTTAGAAGTTAATAAGTTAGGGGGTATTCACTATAATCTTGTACTTAATTTACCTCAATTTTACCTGTGTCCATCATTGACATTTGTTGATGAAATTAAGAAGTACCTCGATTGGTTGTCACATTCTTTCTTTTCTCATTGATATCCATGATCTATACTCATATCAAATGGATGATGATGCAATATCTATGATTATGTGATATGATCGACGATATAATGTCTACATCTGTGATTTGATTTGATGGATGATGTTGATGTTGCACTATCCACAATGCAAAAATGTCATCTAATCATAGTTACCTATTTTGCATCATTTAAAAAAAAATGCTAACACAAGAAAACATCAGTATTTCATTCATTAAATGACATTTAAACACATATATAGGTTAGCCTCAAGTTGTACATAAGTACATGTAATTGCAAAAATACAGTTCAAAATTAATAAACTCGATTTACAAATAATGCAAAATACATTACACAATGTTGTAAACCATAAATCATCTTAAGAATCTCAAAGAGAAATATGAACCAACATATGACAAGAATAAAAAATCATATATGCAAAAGCAAAAAATGTTTTATATTACATGAATAGAAAAGTTGGCAAGACTCACTATTAGACCATTTAATATGGTCTTGGCAAAAAAAAAATAAACACAATCTATTTGCTCATATGATTTAGAAAAAAATGTAGTCCCAAAGGCAACATTAGATAGAGGAGAGAAAAATAAAAGTTTTTACTAATAATTACATCTTTCTCTTGAAGATGAAAAACCACACTTACTCATAATTGCAACTTTCTTCGTGATATGGTAGAATTGCTGTCTTTAAACTATTGGGGAAATTACTAAGGTTTAATACACTTAGGTCACTCACTTTCACATTAAGGTTTTATGATACATATTCTTCCTTCAGGTTCAAGGGACATCCATTTGTGAGGGATGCATTATACAGTTTTTAGTCATTTTATATTATTATTAATTATTCTTTAAAAGGAGTTTTTAGAAAATAATGGGGGATTGTTGGATATTTTTGAAAATCCAATAATTGAAAATAAATAAATTCCAAGAGACATTTGAATGTGTCTTTTCAAAACAAGTGTTTTGTGCCCTTTGGATGAGATGTGTCTTTTGGGCCCATTTGAGTGGACGTGACCCAATCTCAAAGGCTACTTTCAAACATTATAAATTGAGGTTATTTGAAGTTTTCCAAAGAATTGAAGAAGATTTTCAAGAAGATCCAAATGAGTATAATGCAGTATTTACAGAAGCATATTGTCTAAGAGTATTTTATTTTCTTTTATTTTTACTTTGATTTTAAGGGCAATTCCATATTTCTGATTCTAGTGTGTAGGCTTCGAATCAGAGTTGGTCATTGTATCTTGGGGACAGAATTTTATCAAAACCACCTACATGTGGGAAATTGTTGTCTTTAAGAAAGCATCTTAATTGGTGTGCCTTTCCTATTTTTCTTTTGCTTTCTTATTCAATTTATCACATTCACAATCACTTACTAATTATCTATTCTAATCATTTTTTTTATTTTCTGATTGCACATTCTTCGTAAGTAATTTCCCCAACACACAAGTCTACTGAACTAAGAAATCAGTAAGGAATAGTAAATATGAAAGTACATGATGTTCAATCTGAGGAACATTATAAATTCTAAGAACCACTAATCAAATTGAGGGAAAGCAGAAGAATGCATCAATCAATTGATTAGAAGAATCACAAAAACGATCGACATGAAATGTAAATTGAGATTTGTTGTGTTAGTGTTAGTATATATGTACGTGCAAACTTCCTTTACTTGGTGCATGTCAAGTACTCACATAAATGTATCACTAGTCACTCGTATCAGCAGAATTGACTTGTGACTCAGTTAAGTGAGCCCATGTTTGTGAATTCAGATAGCCAGTTTGGGGCCTTTCTGCTCTGCTTTGTTCAAGTCGGATGTTGACCTAGCAAGTTTTCAATCATGTAATGATTATCAAGTGAAGTCACAAACAAGGGGATCGTTAGCAGTGGGTGGGTCTTCAAGAAGAAAGCAGTGCCTTGAAGCGAGTTAAATATTGGGAGAATCTCTAGACATAGCTTTCAGTGAACTTTGGGTCCAGGGAGCAGCAACATCAGGTTCCAGCAAATCTGATAAGAATAGTGCCTGCAAAATAATCATTAGCCATGTAGCATGTACCAGAAAATAAATATATTAAGAGCAAAATCATCACCAGTTACCTGAGCAACATTTGTTGATACAGCATCTTCTCTCTTAGACTTCAACAACCGATAAAGGCGATGTATGGAGTATATCAAGGATTACGACTTCCCTATCAAATACCATCCGGGTAAGGCGAATGTCGTGGCAGACGCTTTGAGCAGGAAGACCGCCCTAGTCAGCTTTCTAACAGCAGAGGGTGTGTGGATCGATGTCTTCAGGGACTTAGATGTCTAGTTTCAGCTGCTTAGCACAGAGTCATGCTTACTACTATGTTCGCATGGGAACCAGAGTTGCTTGGAAAGGTTAAGGACAGTCAATGCAACGATCCCAAACTTGTCAGAGTGATCAAGTAGATTGACCAAAGGCAGAGTTCAGATTGATTGGTGGAGTGCTCTACTATCAAGACAGATTGTGCGTGCCAGATATTCAGGAGCTGAAGAACGAGATACTAGCAGATGCGCATCACAGTAGATATTTGATTCACCCAGGCAGCACCAAGATGTATCAGAACCTGAGGAGCTACTACTGTTGGAACAACATGAAGAAAGAGATCACAGGCTATGTTTCTAGATGCTTGATGTGCCAGTAGATAAAGGCCGAACACCAGAAGCCGCCAGGGCTACTACATCAGCTTGATATACCCAAGTGGAAGTGGGAACACGTTACCATGGACTTCATCGCAAGACTTCCGGTTACCGGGAGACGCCATGATGGCATATGGGTTACTGTCGACCGACTAATTAAGTAAGCTCATTTCTTGCCAGTTTCGATGAGAGTAGGACTCGACATTCTAGCGAAGTTGTATATGGACAAGATCGTCTCTTTGCATGGAATTCCAGCATCGATCGTATCAGACAGAGACCCGCATTTCAATTCTCACTTCTGGGAGAGCCTACAGTAGGCTTTGGGCACCAAGTTGAGTTTTAGCACTGCTTACCATCCGCAGACAGCCGGACAGACTGAGCGCACCAACCAGACATTAGAGGACATGTTGAGAGCTTGTGTCTTTGATTACAAGGAGAACTGGGAAGAATGTCTACCACTCTACGAGTTTGCCTACAACGACAACTACCATTCGAGCATCAAGATGGCACCTTTCTAACCGTTGTACGATAGGAGATGCAAGACCCCAGTCTGTTGGGGAGTAATTGGTGTTAACAGTTTTCATGGACCATCCTTAGTCAGCGACACCAGCGAGAAGATCCGATAGATAGTAGAAAATTTGAAAATCAGCCGCAGTCGCCAAAAGAGCTATGTAGATAATCGGCGCAGACCTCTCGATTTCCAGAAGGGAGACAAGGTGTTCTTAAAGGTTTCCCCAACCAGAGGTACCCTTAGGTTCGGCGAGAAGGGTAAGTTAGCACGGAGATACGTCGGGCCGTTTGAGATCAGGTCCAGGATCAGAGACGTTGCTTACAATCTTCAGCTACCATCAGAATTGTCGGGAGTACACGATGTCTTCCATGTCTCTATGCTGAAGAAGTACGTGGAGGACCCTACACATATTCTTCCTCATCAGCCACTCGATGTTCAGCCAGACGCTACATACATCGCTAAACCAATCGTTGTCATCGATACCAAGGAGCAGGTACTTCGGACCAGGACCATTCATTGGGTGAAGGTTCAATGGGAGCATCACATTCCAGAAGAGGCAACGTGGGAGTTGCGCGACCAAGTGATGAAGGACTACCCGCATCTTCTACCTCAGGTATACTCTTACTTTGTTTTTACATTTAGGGACCAAATGTCCTAAATGAGATAGAGATGTAAGGCCCCACCCTTGGTGGGCCTTCATTTTGAAATTGAATATTATTAATCACGGTAATATAGCATAATTGTACTAATTAATAGGGCTTATCAAGGGTGGATAAATATTTCCCTAAGTTTTAGCCTATTTTATAGGATTTAGGCCAATTGTGTAATTTATAGATCTATAGGGTGTTTTTTATAATTTTTGTAGGGTTTTAGAAATTGAGGCCCTTACTAGTAAACAAAAATTATAAAAAAAACACCCTATCCATATTTCTATGCAAACAAAAAGGCCCTTTTTGCTAATTAGCCCAAAAACCCTAGGCTATATAAACTAAACTATTGCATTGGGAAATGAACCCTAAATTCACTCTCATTTATCCCTCATTTACCCCTCATTTCACAAAACCCTAGCTAAAACCATAATTCCCCAAAACCCTAATTTCAAGAAGAAGAAGGGGATCACCTCCTACCTATTGTTACTACAATCTCCTAAGGACTCTCTCTTACCAATCTCTTCTTCTTCTACAACTTAAGGTGAGCCTTCTTCCTTAACTCAATTTCCATATAATTCTCTAGAATTCCCCCTTTTTCTCTAGATTCCTTCTAAACCTTGGTTCTCTTGTGGAATGGGTGCTAGGTTTGGTAGATTGGATTCGATTTGGATAGCTTGGATTGAGTCTTATTGTATTTTCCCTTGCAATCCGGATTTGGGGTAAGTGCAATATACATACTTAGCATATAATGCATGTTTATTGTTTTTTATTTTGAAAGTTTTATTCGTATTATGTTAGAAAAGCTTAAATTACCTATGAACTTGTTTATTTGGGTTTTAGCCATTAATGAATGGATTTGTTGCTCAATTGGAAGGTTAATGGGTCAATAGTGGATGTGATAGATTGTTGGAGTGGAATTCCACTCAAATGTACCCATGACAGTAAGAGAAATGACCTGTAACAGGTTTTGTAGTGTAACTGTAACAGTAGCATGTTTGTTACAGGTTTGTAATATGTTTATGGGAATGGAAACGGAAAGGGCCTGATCTCTTGGGTTGAGATCGGGACCTAGGTGGGCCACCCGATGGCCAATCCGATCCGTGGATCCGAAGGGGGACCCACAGGCGTTCCTAGAGGAGGTGGTCCCATAGGGAGTGGACACCCCTGGCCCACTAATTATTAGCTTGATCAACAGATGACATGTTTAAGTGGAAAAAAATCAGCTTTGACAGTAGATGATTGCGGAACCCACTAGATGATCCGATTGTAGATCGGGTCCCCACATCTGATAGTGGACCCAGGGGCGAACCCGATGGTGGTGGACCCGAGGAGATCGGGTCCCATCTGACCCCACATCTTAGGTTTACACTTTACTGGACGTCATTCACAAAGGGGGGGTTTGACTTAGTGACCTGTGAACCTGGACTTGTTTTAGATTAATTATTCTGACCCATTAGTTTTTAAGAATTATAATATAGCCTTGATTATTTTCATTAACCCAAGTTAGAATCTTAAATTATTTTGGAGAGGGAAATTATTTTGAGTAGGGCCCATTAACCATCCAAGTGGACTTCCATTAATGTGCTAAGTACGAGTCAATGGTGTGGCTCAACTTTGACTCGTGAGGGCCATTGAGTAGGGTCTAGAGTTTGGATTTGACGTTGATTCGATCCGTAAATATTGTCGAAGATACCCGTAACTTCAGGAGCACCAAATATAATATACTTGGCATTTGAAATTTAATTTAGGGATCCAATTAACTGAAATGGACCTGGACCTGAATGTAGCCCATTACTTAGGATTGGACCCTTGATTCCATTATTTGGAGTTTATTCCACTTATTACATTAATTTCACTCTTATATCCTTGTCATTGCTTTATACCTGTTAATTAAATGAAAAATGAAGGACCTGAACTAAGGACTTCCTAGAGGTGACTTGGTGATATAGTTTGGAGGAATTTGACCCGTCTCTGTGTCTAGGCAGGCCCTCATACGACCTATGTTGTATGTGAACCCTAGATGGATAAGTGATTGTGATTAGACTTGTAACTCATTTCGGATGAGTATGAATTGTTTGATATTAGATAGAGATTGGTGATCTCTCCTGGACTATTTAGACTAAGGCCATGGTTTGGTGGGCCTTAGTATGGACCCAATGATTGGAACTTGGACCTCTTAGGGATTTGTTAGAACCTTGCTCGCGCAAGGCAACCTTAGACAGACACAGACCTGTACCTTGATTTCTTGAGTCGGCACAAACATTCACTCAGTTGTTTTAAGCTTAGCTTGTTGATTGATCATCATTGGTATGAGCTATTTATGAGTGTTGAGTGGCTATCATGATGAGTTGTGTTTTAGATGGACGGTGTGATACCGGGTCCGGTCTCTTGAGTGATGAGTGTTTGAGGTTGATGAGTGATTTGCGTGGTTAGTTATCCACAGCACTGGTGAAATTTCCCCACGGCGACTGTGTTCAGTATGGGAGGGTTGCCGCATAATATCCCGCGGTATCCAGCTTGTGTGAATGTGCCACGTTGTGTAGATAGATGGACTTATCTTATTTTCCTGATTCTAAATGTTTATTTTGCTCAATTGCCTGTCATTTGTACCTTGGATATTTTTATTGATCTTATTACTGTCTCTACTCTTTTGATGCATACATCCTATGTTATTTGTATACTATAACTTGCCAGATCCTTGGATCTGGTGCTTAGGTGTTGACCCCCATTTTGAAGACGACGCGTTCGTCGAGGCGCCCATACCCGGAGACTATGGATGGGGACTAGCCGACCGGGGGGTCGAGCTGGAGGATGGAGAGCATGTACTGGGGGCTTGAGAGTTATCTTTTTTTGGGTTTGAGTGTCTTTTGTAGTGAGCAGTGAGTTAGTCTGATATGTTTATATACATGTTCTTAATTATACTTTGAGATTTAAGATGGACTTCAGCCCTGCTACACTTGAGATATCTCTATGATACCTTATGCTTCCGCTTTACTCTTTACACTTTCGCAAATTTTAACTATTGATTATATTTCTGTCAAAAAGTTTTAAATTGCACCTCACTGCGGACCTATAATCTTGGAAGTTTCCGGATTCTTCGGGAAGTAGCGCACCAAATTTGGGTACCTTGACGGTTTTCTTGGTATTCGGAATTAGGCCGTTACAAGCAATGTATATTTGTTTATATTCTGTATAACGTGTAATTGATATCCCTTGTGAATTTTATGTGATTGAAGTTCACAGGAGTAAGTATGTGTCACGACTTAGGATTATCTCAGATTTAAATTTAATTTTGGGCTTGGGTCGTGTCAAACAAGGATCGGCTTCTCCCATCTCGTGTGGCGCAACCAGAGCTTTGGCCCCAGTCACGACCGGATTTTGATTGGATCTGAGATCTTTAATCTCTGTTATGGGTTGGTTCTCGGGGACAATTATTATATAAGAAGCGAAGTGATTCGATTTCCAATTTCACTGTAAATATCAAATTTAATTTTGACTCTTCTCATGTTAACCTCCTAGTAATATCACTCATTGATAATCCTTCTACTAATACTAGCCTTGTTAATAACGTTTTTTATAGTAATCCAATGTTACATAAACTCTTTCCTCTTCTCTCCGTGTTTCTATTCACGTTTCTACATTTCCCACCTTTAAACGCCATAAGCCCTTTTCTCTTCTCCATCCTCTCTAATGAATAACTCATGATTTTTTTTTTATTAGGGTTACACTCTAAACAATTCCCATCAATTTTTTTTTTTTTATTTTAGACCTTTACATTATAACTACCACTAATTTGAGCACGGGGGGCTTTCGCTAGTAGAGAATGAGAGGAATATTGCCCTACGAATTTCACTAATTTACTCAAGAATTAAATCTTTAAGATTACAATTGTGAGTATTGTTTACTCTTTTAAGAGTCATGATGGTAAAAAAGAAGTAAAAACCCTAAATTTCGAAAAGGATTTCATTAATGTCATAATCCTGGTTAAAGGGGCACTATAGGTCCATCATTAATGCCAAGTGCCTACCAACATCTTTGGAAAGGAACCCGAATATAATGCCACACGATCACACGATCTAAATACCAAATAGCACTCGCTTAGAAAAAAACATAGCTCCTCATACTCTATCTAAATTCACCCTCTTATTGATCCAACTTGGTGAAATCTTTATGTTAATAGTCTAATTCCAAGTCAGATGAAGAGAATATGACTATGCAGATCAAACGAAGTCGCTAGTGTATATCCTTGCTGAACACATTTAGGGCTGGAATATAATAACAACTAACAGGTTTGATAACCCAATTATTGCAATATCTTTTAAACAGAAAGTAAAGCCATCATCAACTTTAGCTAATTGTCAAATGGGTAGAAGTTGTCATGAATGTCTCGGGCATTCTTAGATACGAAGTTGACTAAAACTGTTATCAATGAAAATAAGAGGAACTCAGCACCACATGTGTGCTCTAGTTGTCAAATGGTAGAAGTTGCCTTCAGCGTTTTTCTTTCAATAATGATTTGGCAAAACAAACATTCAAAATCCATTCGAATCTTTGGGGACCAGCCCCGGTCACATCCCAACTAATTTCATCAGCATGTTGCATTCATCACTAAATTTCAAGATCCATCTCCTCTGTATTGAGGAAACACATTTGATACAATTTCTCATTGATTTGATTCTTTGATGATGCTGGCATATGTAGGTGTGATATGATGATCCTTTAACAGGTGTTGTGACAGCCCCGCTGCTTCCAGCAGGATATTGTCCGCCATTGGAATGCCCGGCTTTGTTTTCAAAACGTGTCATTCTAGAATTGGAGAGTGCCTTCACATTTAATCCAGTCTCTAGACAGCCACTCCGCCAAGTGGGACTACACAGGTGTAGCTATCATTTAGTAGTTGTTATATTTTATTTAATTTTCTGCAATCTGTGGACAATTGTAGATGTGTTCTGGCCCTTTGACTGTGTTTCTAATTTTAGCATGATGAGCTAGCCTTGATGTGGTGGACAATCGGTTATCATCCCCATGGACAAGTGAGATTTAAAAAAATTAGCCCTACTAAGTTATCTTAGCCCTTAATTTAATAATTTTAAACTTTAATGGCACCTTAATTGTGGATTTTTATAGATTTAATCCAACGATGATTGAAGGTTCAATAAGAGTAAAATTGGCTCTATCTAAGATCATGAAGAAAAGAATATCAAAGGGGCTATATTGATGAAAGGTGGACCCAAGTAGGTCTCAAAGTATTAGACTGCACTAGCAATTGTGTGTAGGAATGTAGGAGAACATTTTACCTCGCCATGAATTACTATAAAGACTTGTAAACTTAGAAGCTATTAAATCAAAGTTTAACAAAATCTAATTGTGCTAACTTTAATTTTGATGCATATCCATGATGAAACTATTACATCCTCCCCAACCTACTCCCACCCCACAAGCTATGAGGCATATAATACGCAACTCGCTTTGCAGGTGCCATTTTTAACTTTCGTTCCCATTGTTGTTTTAGAAAAGTAAGATCCCTTTGCACGCCAAAAACAAAACAAAACAGGACAAGAATCCCTTTCTTGTAAGTCTCTTTCCAACTGTGAATCAATTTCCTGTATCTCTTTTTGTAAGTTTCTCCTTGGCTTCTCAATCTCTCTCTCCTTGTCGCCCTCTGGAGGTTGTCATATGCCTCCTACTGATCAAAGCGATTTTTTTGTACAGCGTTCCCCGCTTCCTTGTTGTTAATATATTTTATCTTTTCTTCTTAAAAGGAAAGTAACTTCCTATATCATTACAAATAGAAATATTCAAAACGTTTGACACATTTATATGAGGGCGTGTTTGTTTAGAAGAATTGTAAGAATTCTTATTTGAGAGAATTCTAAGAATTTCAAATGCCGGGAGATCGGTCCTTTAGAGGAAAAATATAATCGTGTTTTAGGCCAGCTACTTAAATGAGGGTTGGATCCCCAATCAAATGGCAGTAAAATGCCAGTAAAGTGTTGAACCCAACAGCCAGAAACTTAAAATTATCTGCTGTATTTATAATAACTATTCATCATTGAATTTTCCATCACGACCTTAATCATGTAATTTACAGAGACCATCTAACATTGGGTAATCGGACCAAAACAGGGAGGCAATCCAGAAGAGGAGAGTCATGCCCAAGAGACATGGCAATTTCTGTCCAACCTGCAACCCGACCCAAACTCAACCAGTTAAAAAGGGATTTAAGTTAAGGTTCTTGACCCGATTGAAAAAATGGGTTTGATTAGGAATCTAATGGAACCCAATCCAATCCGATTTTTCAAAACCTGTCCAGTAAAATAAGTGTTCATGTGGACATTTTTGGCCACTAATGGATTCGGTTTCAGTTAAGCCTATATATGTTTCATAGCACTCGAACTTACCAAAATCCAAGCCATTGACACTTCTAGCCCGCACACTTACGAAAGTATAGGTAACATTATGAAAATATCAAAGTGACATCGCATAGTAGAAAATTGTGAAACTATCATAACTAAACGTGAAAGCAATAGTGCCAGTGGAAACGGCTCCCTGAAAAGAAGCATCTCATCTCACATAGCCACTCAAGGTTCAATCCTTGGGTACAGTGGCGTTTTTAGGTGGGGCTAAATCTTTGTTCAACTTTGCTAACTTTTTTCACATTAACAATATTCAGAAGAGAAAATATATTGCATTTAAATAGACACAATTTTTTTTCCATGCTCTGATCTCTTGTCTAATTGAAGGGTATTACTACTACCTGTCCCAAATTCAAATGATAATCAATTCATCATCATCAAAACATAATATTTCCTTTAATCCTAGGTGATTGGATGCCCTGAAACGATGATTTGGATGAGCACCTAATTACCCAATTTAGATTCCCAAAGGGGTTTCATTTCAATCTAAGGAATTTGGTCGCTTGCACTTACCTAGATGTAACAATAATTCCCTATAATTGAATATAGGCATAGGGCAAAGAAGAAAAATTGTCACTTCAATGTAACTCAAGTTATCCAAACATATGAACCCTTAGACTTGATTTATGTATGAATTGAAGATTAAAGTGTGCCCAATGGTGATTATGTAGATATGCTCAGATTATGTGATTTAAGGCTTAGGATTTTGATTTCGATTAGGGGATTTAGGGTTTGAACTATGATTATACTATATCTGAGGAAGAAGGAAGATTGTTTTATTTAGGTTTATTCAGTGAGAGAGAGACTAACCACGAAAGGACTGGCAATGAAAAGCTTGATTGGCGCAATGAGGATCTCAAACTATCGGTAAAAAGAAGATGCCGAAAGAGAATGGCGTGAAGAGGATCTAGTATTTTCGGTAACTAAGATTTTGTGATGTGGGGCGATCACAAGATTTAGACATGAGGTGATTATTTATTAAATATATGAGGGACACCCCACGCGTATTTAAATCTCTATTAATTTCAAAATCAACATGGGGCAACCACCCCATATTAAGTATGTGTAGGTCCGCTACTGCTTGGGTATGCAATTATCCCTATATATACTATACCGCTGACCCATTTAGCAATGAAATTGAAAATAATAATTACTAAGAATCTAGAAGAACAAACTTTTCGTGTACATGAAATTTGATTTTTAGGAATTCAAGGTATGGGTTTGAACATAGGATTAGGAGTGCTCATGGCCCGGGCCCAGCCTGACTTTGGCCAGGCTTGGGCCTTTGTTTTAGTACTCAGGCCGGGTTGGACATCTTATTTTGGCCTGTTTAATAGATGGGCTAGACTTGGACTCAGTTGTAGAGAGCCCAAAGCCTGGCCCAATCGAAAAACAATAATAGGAAAATGTAGAAGAAAGGATTCAAACACTGATACTTTCGCAGAAAGTGTCAAGAACAACCAATTAAGTTACACGCAAGATCTCATAACTAAATACTCTTTCTAAATTATATATCAATCTTTGGTTGGGCTCGGGCTTACAAGATTCCAGGCAGGACAGGCTTGGGCCAGCTCCTTATAGCCTGATGTGGGCCTGGGCCGGTCCTAGATATTTCTTAGCCTGACTCAGCCCAGCCCACGAGCACCCCTACATAGGATTATTAAAGTGGTGACGTGTGAGCATGGTATTAAATATCGGCCGATACCGGTTCATATCGGCCGATATGAACCGGTATCGGCCCATACCGGTCCGATATTTTGGTGAGATATTGGTCTCGGTACTGCAGACTAAAATATCGCCAAAATATCGGTCCATCTCGGCCGATATTTTGAAAATATCGGTTTAACCGATATATCGGCCGATATATCGGTCCATCTCAGTCAAAATATCGGCCAATATAAAATAATGGTAAAAAAACCCCTAAAATTTTTACTTTTTCTCTCGTTCTTCCCCCACATTCTTCCTCTCCACTCATCTCCTTAGAGCAACCCCTTCTCCTTAGCTCATTCTCTTGCATATTTTCAACACTATTTCGTGAAGAAATCATTTTATTTTGGTAAGAAAATCAACACACTCCCTTATTTTAACTATTATGTATTCTTTAACAATCCATACCGAATAAATAATAATGATGATGTTATCTAGCCCGGGCGACACTCCACTTGGAATTAGGCTGTCATGCTCATCAATCTCTCTCTCTAGTCTCCCCTAATTTCATGTAAACCATAAACATTTTGATGTCTAAGTGCTTTTTAATTTATTTATCTCACTATCATGTTTCGGAGTTTAATATTTTATCTTCATGGTCTTGGATTTCACAATTTATTTGATGATTGAGTTAATATTAAATGATACTTAGATATCTTATTTTTATTTTCTTATATTTTACACTAATAAATTGATCATGAGCACCAATAATGGTTGCATTAAATGAAATACTAGAGAAGACAGCGAACTGCGACACAGACATGACTCATAACTTAAGGTGACAGAGATTTTGATTTATTGTTGTTACTAATGGAAAAAAATATTGCTTTCTAGCATTTTCTAATATTCTGGATTTTTTGGATATTTTTGCGAATTTTTTTGGATTAAAAAAAAATTCACACTGCGACGACCGCGACTGACCGATATCCGCGACCGATACCGATATCATATCGGTTTTTCGGCCCGACCGATACCGCGACCGAGACCGAGATTTTAAACCATGCGTGTGAGTGTGACAGATATGCGGTGTACATGAAGAGGCACCATGACTTTCAAACTGTATTACTAAGTTGATGGCAAGATATCCACATTCCACCTAATGAAATAATATTCAATATATTAAGGGTATGTTTGTATAATACTTTTATGCAGAAAAGTGAATGTTTTTTCTTAACATTTTTCATGCGTTTGGTGTGGAATAATTTCACGGAATGCTTTCTTATCTTGTCAGCATTTACCTTGCTAATGTTGAAAATAGGTTTCCTATGCGTATAGGAGTTCCACTTCCTCAGAAAACTTTTGCTTCCTATATGAACTCATTTTCTCACTCTTTTCCAACTCAACCCAAAACATCACCATTGCATTATGATTTTGTTTTCTTTGATTAGTTGGGTATATGTTTGATGATTATTTATGTGGTGGCCTATCTGATTATCAATAAGGAATCTACAACTGTATCAAAAAACATTAGCACCAATTCAGCGTGGAAAAAAAATTCACACCAAACATGAATTTCTAAACTCTATTGGAATTCTTTTTTGAGATTTCTGTTTCTATGAAATTTACTGATGTTGCAGTTTTCTCTTTCTGTAGAAAGAATGTGTACACAAACGTGCCTTTAATAGATTTTCACTATTGTTTGTTCAACTTAAACCACTTTAAATAATGCAAATTTCGAAGAATTCTGTTCCCGGATACAAAAGGACCTTAACCATATTTATATTTGTTTACTCTGTATTGATTTACTATTTTTAATTATTTAAAATTCAGTTCATTTTGTGCACGTTATCAATACTCTCGCCCAAAATGCCCCGCATTTAAAAATATCACAGTAAATTGCACTCCACACAGAATGATTTCACTAAAAACAGAATCTGTCACAATAGACCAAAGAAAGTTAAAAAAAAAAAAAGTCAAAAAAAGCCACCATCTTTGACCTTGTCAGCAAATGCCTTGACATTTCTATCAGAAGAACCACCTTCTCCAGCAGCCTCTCTCGCCTTATCCCTCCATTTGTCCGCGTTCTTCCTCATCTCCTCCCCACTCTCTCCTTCCATCACCTCTTCCAAGCACCTCTTGAGTTCCCCACTTTTCACCACCCCATCCTCATCCACTACCAGTCTCACACCCGTCTTCCAAACCTCCTCAACCAGCTTCGCATTTATCTGCTGGTCCGACCACTGTGGAAAACATACCATCGGAACTCCCACAGCCAAACTCTCCGTCGTCGAATTCCACCCACAATGGCTCACAAAACAACCCACAGAAGGATGAGACAAAACCTCCACCTGAGAACACCAAGACACCACCAACCCTCTTTTAGAAGCACTTATTCGAGCTTGAATCTCGTCTCCTCCTTCGTTTTGTGCTTCTCTAACCACCCACAAAAACATCCGTCCGCTCTCCAACAATCCATTTGCTATCTCCTGTTAGATAGTATCTTAGAATAGTTATGATTAGTATAAGTCAAAGGCGTTTGTTTTTAAGGAATTTAATATTTCAATGCCTCTTAAACACTCAATTTCAATTTTCATGACTAAGATTTTGTAAATACCACTACTTTTTTGTTACTTTTTATTAAAACCATACTATTATGGGATCCAAATGTTAAAAGTTGAAAAGCTACCTAGATCCAATGATAAACCCATGATATCATGGGATCCAGGGCAAAAAAGTTTTAAAAATAGTATATCAGCGTCAAACGATTCTAGTGAATTTAAAGATTTTTAGTCGTGAAATTGGAAATTGAATGTTTAAGTGGCATTGAAATGTCAAATCTTTTTATTTTTATACTGATCGTTTAAATTATAATACATCTAAATTGAATACATGTGATGGTCCAAAATGAAGATTAAAGGTAAATTTATAAAAGTAAATGTAAAATAATATTTTCTTTAGCGAAATAGAATCAAAACAAGATGCTACGTGATGCTCGATTTTTACCTTCATTTTTAATTACTCTATATATTCAATATCCATGTATTCGAATGCAAACATGCATGACTATATTTAAAGTTGGAAATAGAATTATATCTTGCATAAGGTTTCCTCTACAGTGATTTTATCTCAATGAGTTTACTTAATACTTAATTAAAAGTTGATACCTCCATCTGCTGCTTTGACAGTGCAGACAGTGTACCGAAAGAGACATAAACCACAGAAGACTTCTGCTTCGACTCCAGCCATTCAATGTAGTCGCTGGAAGTCTCGACGCGGCTTTTGCCGCCTAGAAAGGCCGAGGGAATCAACGGCCCGACTCCAGCCATCTGAACCGAATGGACGGCTCTCAGCGCTGATTCTTCCAAGGCGTCGAAGGTGTTCACAAGCACATGAGGCTTCTCTTCTTTGTCGAGTGCCTGAAACAGCTGTTTGATTGAAGAAAGAACGAAAGGGTAAGAATCCGAAGGGAAGATAAAAGAAGGAAGCTCTCTGTGGGTGAGTGGTGGCAGGCCTGGTAATTTTATGGAGGAAGACGGGTCTTTGTTCAAGCTACTGATTATGGCGTCGGAGCCATGGAAGTAGTGGTGATAGATGACGAACACAGCTGCAGGCTGTATCCAGAGGTGACAACAGGGGATGCCCAAGTCACGTGCTACGTCAGCTACCCAGGGGAGGAGGAGGGTGTAGATGACGCAAGTGATTGGGCGTCCCTCGTGCGAGAAGCTGCGGACGAGGTCGGAGACGGCGACTGGGCCGGCTTGGTTGAAATCCGCCAGGTATTTTGGGCCCTCCTTGTCGAAGTCAAAGCCGTCGTCGTAGCCGTCGGGGAAAGGGGCGTAGGATAGGGGGTCGTCGGGGGTGGGGGGTTCTAGCATTCGGCGGTGGGCGTAGATGGTGGAGGAGAATGTGACCCGGTGGCCGGTGCCGGCCAGGCATCTAGCGAAGTGGAGAGCTGGGTTGATGTGGCCTTGGGCCGGGTAGGTTAGGACTAGGAAGTGTGGAGCCATTTTGCTGCGAGGTGGGCTTGGTCCTTCCTAATGGGTGCTTTTGAGTGCCCTACTTATATATAAAGAAAAGATGTTGGGAAGACCAATGATGCCTCCATTACATTTGCTCTTACGTCACTTGATAAGTACAGTAAGAATGGGCTGTCTCGGAAGGTTAGGTTGATTGGAGGAAATGAATCTCCTGTGGTTCAAACTGGAAACCAGTTTGGATCAATTAGGAGGTGCGATATAGGGATAGATGTCACATCTCATTTCTAACAAAAAAATTCATATCTAGTCCTAAAAGAAATTCCTTTTCCCATGTAGCACTCCTTGATTGGACCAAACAAGGGATCCAGATCGTTAATCGGATCACATAACTATATATAAATTGAAATATAATATCTGTCCCTTATATTTGAAACTGGCAAGATAGTATCAACGTAAGTTCTGATTGATAAACGCTTTCGGTTTTGGATTCCTATAGGTTTTAATCCGTGAGTAGGGCTTGACATACGAGTCGTTAATATCATTAGTTGTAGATCAAAATTAGCTTTGAACGTTGATCATTTTTCTATTTAATCTTGAATCAACTTTTATATTTTTATTTTAAGCAAAAACCAAAAAACTAAAGAAAATGAAAAGGAAGTCTAAGGTGATTTTGGAAGTGGCCCTTGTCATCTAGTTAGATCTGGATCTGGATTTGGATCTCGAATCAGACAAATCATTTAAAAAGGGTCCAAGTTCCAAGTCCAATATGGTTTCTTCACGAAACCGATCAATAATTTACATCCCTTGCCATAGAACATGTTCCCACCATGCTCGTGCCCAAGTTTGATCCTGGAACTTAGGTGAGATGGGAATTAAGGGTTACAAATGGATATCTGATTCTCCGATTATCTAGAAGTTCTATCCTATAAAAAACCGTTTTGAAACTTATTTTAAGTTCTAATCCATAAACGGGTTTAGATCCATAATCCAATTTAGGTTTCGATTGGTAAGCGGGTTTGGTTCTGAGTCCATCTAGGTCTAACCCGTGGACATAAGACCCAGGATGAGCCTTTGATATTGCAAACTCTAGTTCAAACTCAACTTCTTTTGTTTTTACATTTTTATGTATAATCTTGAAGGTAGTAAACTCAATGCACTATCATAAATTGAATTATATGCTTATTTTAGGAAGAAATAATAAATGAAGAGAAACTAGAACAGGTTTTGGAATTAGATTTCGATCCTCTGTACTAGATTCCAAAAAAGAATCCAAATTTTCTTATCGAAATTAAGTATGGGACCAACAAAATAGGTTCCGCGTCAGAACCAGAGCCATTATTTAGAAACGGATTTGAGTCCGAATCAAATACTATCAACTCGGAACCGTCCCATTTACAACCATAGATGAGATATCCCTTACCACCAGGCTATTGGGTACTTCTTGATGGGGTTCGATCTAACCCAAGCCATATAGTAGGGATAATAACATTAAGAAGAAGAGAGAAGAAAAAAAAAAAAAAATATTCCCAATTAAAAACACTCTTTTTCTTGTGCGTTTTTTTAATTATTTTATTTATTGTTTTCTTAAGAGTGGGTTAGGTTCTAAAAGATCAGCTCTGGCTAGATGAGTTACATGGGTCAGATAACCAACCCATTGGATAAATCTCGACTTATACGGGTTGGATGTTGGTCGGGGGGGTTTGTTTAGGTTTTGCCACTCCCAACTCATGGTCCCTTTTATAGGAGGAATGGGATGTGGCATTTCTGTGAACCCAACAGTGGATCCCACCTTTGAAATAAGAATACTAATGAAATAGAACATGATTTTTTTATATTATCAATCTGATAATGAGAATAGCATTATCTAAAACAACTAAAGAGTTCTAAATAAAACAGGGCTGGGCTGTGATTTTAACCGGTTTGATTTCTAAGGTATGGCACTAGTAATGCCTGAGGATAATTCTAATATGGAGATGCCAATGTGGCGGAACAGGTTTGGGTTTAAGCAAATCCGATCCCGACCCAATTGGTATTTGCACTGTCTCATACCCAGCCTGACCCGTGGTGGGTTGGGTTTTATGGTTGTCATACCATGGGATCACGGATTTGTTATGGAAGGTTTTATGGTTGTCATACCATGGGATCACGGGTTTGTTATGGAAAATATGAAATAAAAAATAAAAAATACAACATCAAAAGAGGATTTTACCAAAAAAAAAAAAAAAAAAAACTTTAGGCGACCAGTGGGCCTAAAAGATCATTTTAACCGACCTTAATTACACAAGATCAGTCATTTTGCCTGAAAATGTGTTTTTTTTTTTTTTTAGCACTTTCAATTAGCGTTCTTAGCAATCTTAGTTTTATGACGTTAAGGGTCCCTAGGGACCCCGCGTACACAAATTATAACAAAATAGGTGTGTTTCCTCGTGTTTCGTTGTCAACAAGTCTATTTTCCTTCACCACGTTCGTCTGCGCCCATTTTTTCCTACCCAGCCGTCCGATTGTGGTCCCCTACAGTGGACACGAGTTAATCTATTTTTGATTGGGACTCTTGATTTTTTAGCCCCTAATCTAGTTAGGTTTCTTACAAAGAATAGAGATGTGAAGAATTATTTGATTTCACCTTTTTTTATTGTTTATACTTATTTCTAATAAGTCACCCATAGATTGGCTAACCTTGAATTGCAACGATTGGATGACCATCAAATCCACCTGATTTGGTCCAATCATTTTGTTTTTTGTTTACGGCCCCTCAACATGATAGCCTACCAAGTCAACTGTCTGAATGATCATAAACAGGGGGATTGTGTATGATCGAGAGATACTTTGGCAGTTTGGCTCATGTTCATGATTCTAGAAATGTGCACTTTATGGTCGGTCACGATCACTTTGAACTGATCATTTGTTGTGGAGCAGAAACAGTAGAAGCGTTACAAACCTAATTGTTCTGCTTTGTTGGAACGGTCCTGCATGCAGACGTGATTAGGATGGGCTAATTGTATTAGAAGCACAATTAAGGGTGAGGTCTCTTCTGTCCAGCAAGGGAGATGTGGTTGGATCATGAGTTTAACGATCGTGTCCACTGTAGGGACCACAGTTGGATGCTGGGTCGGAAGAAATGGGTGCAGACGAACGTGGTGAAGGAAAATAAACTTGTTGACAATGAAACACGAGGAAATACTCCTATTTTGTTCTAATTTATGTACACCGTAGGGTCCTTAGGGACCATTAACATCATAAAACTAAGGTCGCTAAGGACGCTAGTTGAAAGTTAAAAAAAAAAAAAAAAATACCTTTTCAGGAAAAATGACTGATCTGGTGTAAGGTTGGTTAAAATGATCTTTTAGGCTCACTAATCACCTAAAGTATTTTTTTTATTTTTTTGTAAAATCCTTAAGATTTGGACTCATGACATAAAGATAAATATATCTCCTTCCTGCCACTAACACTATATAAGTTTTAAATATAAAACCTTAATAATACATTAAGTAAAGAAATACGGGGCAGGGCGGGGGCGGGGTGGTCACACCCAAAATCTAAATCCGCCTTGAACCTGACTTTGCTTAGTATATGCAAAACTATATCCGACCGAAATGAGAAGGACACACTACCAATTCTGCTCCTAATAGGAGCAGATCAGGGCCAGTCCACAACTGAAATCGACCCATTGCCATTCCGAATCTAATAGTTGTGTAGCGTGAGGATTCCCATTCCATCTGATGTTGCGTGAAAAAAACAAAAAAACAAAAAAAAAAAAAAGAAAACAAACAATAGATTAGACCATCAAAATAGCAGCTGTGAACTAACATGGTAAGGAATCTTGACCATGCACATGTCTTGCTATTATTTAGTGAATGAATGGCCTAGGCTTCCGCATTTTTCAGGAAATACGGGTCCTCAAAAGCCTCCCCAGCAAAGGTTGTCTGCCATTTAATAAAGACTAGTGGGTATGTACGTACGTTGCGGATAATGTTCATTCCAATGTCGTCAAATAAGCTATGCTAACATATTATAAGATACTATTATATGTATGTATTTTATGTTAATAATGTTGGGGAAATTACTTACAAAAAATGTGCAATCAGAAAATCAAATAAATGATTAGAATAGATAATTAGTAAGTGATTGTGAATGTGATAATTTGAATAAGAAAGCAAAAGAATGGGTAAGGCACACCAATTAAGATGCTTTCTTAAGACAACAATTTCCCACATGCAGGTGGTTTTGATGAAATTCTGTCCCTAGGATACAATGCCGAACTCTGATTCGAAGCTTGCACACTAAAATCAAAAATATGAAATTACTCTTAAAATCAAAGTAAAAATAAAATAGAATAAAATACGTACTCTTAGACAATATGCTTATGTAAATACTGCATTATGCTCATTTGGATCTTCTTGAAAATTTTCTTCAATTCTTTGAAAAACTTCAAATAACCTTAATTTATAATGTTTAAAAACAACATTTAAAATTGGGTCACATCCATTCAAATGGGCCCAAAAGACACATCTCATCCAAAGGGCACAAAACACTTGTTTTGAAAAGACACATTCAAATGTCTCTTGGAATTTTTTTTAAAATTATTGGATTTTAGAAAATATCCAACAATCCCCCACTATTTTCTAAAAACTCTTTTCAAAGAATAATTAATCATAATATAAAATAACTAAAAACTGTATAATGCATCTCTTATAGGTGGATGTCCCTTGAACCTGAAGGTAGAATATGTATCATAAAACCTTAGTTTGAGAGTGAGTGACCTAAGTGAAGTTCACGATACATATTTACATTATACAATATGGTTGGGCATCCATATTCTCTATGCTGCGCTATTTCTTAAGCCATGCGCTAGTCCTGGTTTTAACGAATGCTCTAGAGTTTTATCGACAAGACCCATGGGAGGGGCCAATGACCTCCACATTCGCAAGGCGAACTCATCAGGAGTGCTTTCGCTCACTCCGCACTAAGCCATGAGTCTGTTAAGGACTAATAGTCCAACCTAATATAGGCGAAAGCTAAACAGTGCACGAACCTTAGAAATGGGCAAATTTGGAACACATTAATTTCCCCCACTAGTTCCAAATAAATGTGCACCGCGATGAATATCTCAATATACCCTCTGATAGACAGTATATTTAACCAAATCTCCTTTGAACTCTAACTTAGAAGTTAAGAGTAGGCTACGGTCAGGACCATTCCTCTATGTCGGTAAACTCATCTCCCTCGAGGTTTAGATTCTCACTCTTAGTGATATAAAATCACTTTGAGAAATTAGGGGGTATTCACTATAATCTTGTACTTAATTTACCTCAATTTTACCTGTGTCCATCATTGACATTTGTTGATGAAATTAAGAAGTACCTCGATTGGTTGTCACATTCTTTCTTTTCTCATTGATATCCATGATCTATACTCATATCAAATGGATGATGATGCAATATCTGTGATTATGTGATATGATCGACGATATAATGTCTACATCTGTGATTTGATTTGATGGATGATGTTAATGTTGCACTATCCAAAATGCAAAAATGTCATCTAATCATAGTTACCTATTTTGCATCATTTAAAAAAAATGCTAACACAAGAAAACATCAGTATTTCATTCATTAAATGACATTTAAACACATATATAGGTTAGCCTCAAGTTGTACATAAGTACATGTAATTGCAAAAATACAGTTCAAAATTAATAAACTCGATTTACAAATAATGCAAAAAACATTACACAATGTTGTAAACCATAAATCATCTTAAGAATCTCGAAGAGAAATATGAACCAACATATGACAAGAATAAAAAATCATATATGCAAAAGCTAAAAATGTTTTATATTACATGAGTAGAAAAGTTGGCAAGACTCACTATTAGACCATTAAATATGGTCTTGGCAAAAAAACTAAACACAATCTATTTGCTCATATGATTTAGAAAAAAATGTAGTCCCAAAGACAACATTAGATAGAGGAGAGAAAAATAAAAGTTCTTACTAATAATTACATCTTTCTCTTGAAGATGAAAAACCACACTTACTCATAATTGCAACTTTCTTCGTGATATGGTAGAATTGCTGTCTTTAAACTATTGGGAAAATTACTAAGGTTTAATACACTTAGGTCACTCACTTTCGCATTAAGATTTTATGATATATATTCTTCCTTCAGGTTCAAAGGACATCTACCTGTGAGGGATGCATTATACAGTTTTTAGTCATTTTATATTATTATTAATTATTCTTCAAAAGGAGTTTTTAGAAAATAGTGGGGGATTGTTGGATATTTTTGAAAATCCAATAATTAAAAAAAATAAAAATTCCAAGAGACATTTGAATGTGTTTTTTCAAAATAAGTGTTTTGTGCCATTTGGATGAGATGTGTCTTTTGGGTCCATTTGAGTGGATGTGACCCAATTTCAAAGGCTACTTTTAAACATTATAAATTGAGGTTATTTGAAGTTTTCCAAAGAATCGAATAAGAATTTCAAGAAGATCCAAATGAGCATAATGCAGTATTTACAAGAGCATATTGTCTAAGAGTATTTTATTTTCTTTTATTTTTAGTTTGATTTTAAGGGCAATTCCATATTTCTGATTCTAGTGTGCAGGCTTCGAATCAGAGTTGGTCATTGTATCTTGCGGATAAAATTTCATCAAAACCACCTACATGTGAGAAATTGCTGTCTTTAAAAAAGCATCTTAATTGGTGTGCCTTCCCTATTTTTCTTTTGCTTTCTTATTCAATTTATCACATTCACAATCACTTACTAATTATTTATTCTAATCATTTATTTGATTTTCTGATTGCACATTCTTCGTAAGTAATTTCCCCAACACACAAGTCTACTGAACTATGAAATCGGTCAGGAATAGTAAATATGAAAGTACATGACGCTCAATCTGAGGAACATTATAAATACATAGAACCACTAAACAAATTGAGGGAAAGCAGAAGAATGCATCAATCAATTGATTAGAAGAATCACAAAAACGATCGAGATGAAATGTAAATTGAGATTTGTTGTGTTAGTGTTAGTATATATGTACGTGCAAACTTCCTTTACTTGGTACATGTCAAGTACTCACATAAATGTATCACTATTCACTCGTCTCAGCAGAATTGACCTGTGACTCAGTTAAGTGAGCCCATGTTTGTGAATTCGGATAGCCAGTTTGGGGCCTTTCTGCTCTGCTTTGTTCAAGTCAGATGTTGACCTAGCAAGTTTTCAATCATGTAATGATTATCAACACAGTGAAGTCACAAACAAGGGGATCGTTAGCAGTGGGTGGGTCTTCAAGAAGAAAGCAGTGCCTTGAAGCGAGTTAAATATTGGGAGAATCTCTAGACATAGCTTTCAGTGAACTTTGGGTCCAGGGAGCAGCAAACATCAGGTTCCAGCAAATCTAATAAGAATAGTGCCTGCAAAATAATCATTAGCGCCATATAGCATGTACCAGAAAATAAATATATTAAGAGCAAAATCATCACCAGTTACCTGAGCAACATTTGTTGATACAACATCTTCCCTCAGATGCACTTGATGGTAACAACACAAGCTGCTCTCCATTGGCTTCATTTTTTTTTCTTTGATGTTTTCACAGCATCTAAAGCTGATGAGTTTTTCATAGATAAAACTGGATCGACAATGTGGTGGGAGTTGCCAGCATTGCTACTGTCTTCACCATCCAAAAAGGAAACTTCAGTTTTCATTTGAACAAAGTATAAGATGCACTGCTGCTATGCTTTTGTGGCTACATGCTCAGCAATCTCATTCCAGTTTTACTCGAATTCAAATTTGTAAATCCCTGAAGCCATCAAATTCGAACCTGTCTTGCCTTTTTCTGTTGTCGATTCTTTTTTTCGGGTATTTTCAGTTTTGGGTTTGTGTATGTTAATTGGGTGGATTTTAGTTTTCATTGATGGGTAAAGAGGAGTTTTCATTGCAGAAAATACAAAATAAGGAAGAACAAAATGAGAAACTTATCATGTTAGATATTATACTATTACAGAGTCATCAATAGGATTTGCAAGTTGTTTTAGTGAGGATGCAATAACTACAGACACAGCAAAAATCACAAATTAATCATGTTACACATTCTACTGTCATCAATAGTATTTTGCAAGTTCTGTTACCGGAATGTAGTAACTATAGGCACAAAGTCATGGATCATAATGTATAGAGTGTTGAAGCATCAAAAGGAGTAACTAAACTTTACTAAAAATAATTATTGAATGTTTGGTTTCTCCTTAGAAATAGAGTGATTCAATAAATTTAAATAAGAAAACACTTTCTGCTGAATTATGGAAGAAACATCATATCCCAATCATGGAAAAGAAAAACGCTGAGCAATCTCAAAAGAAAATCCTTATAAATATAACTAACACACAAGACCAATAGCATAAAGAATTTCTTAATCATTTAAAATTTTCAAGTAGACTATTACTACAGAATTAAATAAAATATGCAGTAGCATAGAACATGAGAGTAATACTTAATTATTTTGCTGAAAAATTAAGATAGTTGGATTGAACTGAAATCAAAACATTGAAATCGGTTTTAGCTTGAATTATAATTTTGAAAGAAATTATAATAAGCTTAAGTGTATTCAATCAGACATGATACATGGTAGCTATAAAATAATCCATGAGTAACAATGTTTCATGTAAGCAATTTGAATCAAGTTTCAATCAAAGTTGAATCATAGTTCGTTATCAAAAAAAAAAAAAAAAAAGTTGAATCACAGTTAAACCCTCTAATGTTTTCCATTTAAAAAAATTCTCACCATAAAGTTGCTGAACACCGAGTCTCAAGGAAATGACAATGGCTAATACCAACAATGAAAAATATATAGTGAAACTGATCTATTGAGCTTATCTAACTACTAATATAACTAATGTTCTTACCTTCCATTTCGTTGTAAAATGAATTTACTACAAAATTGAGCTTATCTAACTACTAATATAACTAATGTTCTTACCTTCCTTTTTACTGTAAAATGCATTTACTGCAAAGCCAAGCCCTGATATAAAGAGGATCCTCTTTCCGTTGTGTGAAGATTAGAAATGAATACCAGCTGTGTGGGAACATTTCATAAGCACAGAAGCCAGCGGATGACCCGGTTAGGCTTGCCCCGATCCCAGCTCCTGGAGATGGGTTCACCTCGGGGACAACACTGGCCGATCGTCCCCCTTTTTTGTGCAGCTCGGTAAATGTAAAAGAATGTGCAGTTCGGCAGTGGCGCCGAGATGAGACCACGGTGATGTCTCCAGCAGCTCGGCCAGCCAAGATGGGCATCATGTCAATCAAGAATTAATGAGATTATGGCTACGCTCTGACAAACAAGATGGGCGCCGGATATAAGGAAGATGTGGATCTCATTCAACCGTCACATCAGCAATCATATAGAAGATCAAGGTATGGTCTGACGGGACAGAACCTCTACCTACCTCCACTAAAGGGGAAAAGTATGGTCTGATAGAACTATGCTTCCACCAACTCCCACTAAGGAAGGGTCTGAGACGGCCAACACCTATATATTTGTACGAGGTAAAGCAAGCAGGGGGTAAGAAAATCCTGAGTCCTCTCTTCTCCTCCATTACTCACCCTTCGTTCAGTAACTGTACTAACTTAGGCGTCGGAGTGCCTTCGGCTGACCTCAGCCAGGGCCTCTAACTTATCTCTCTCTTGTTTCAGGCCTTCGAAGTCCTCTTCTTCCCCAAGAGTTTTGTGTCAAATCCCACTAAATCAAGTCCGTAATTTTTAGGCACTTACAATTGGTGCCGTCTGTGGGAAACGATTAACACAATATGCCACCAAAAGCAAAGAAGATTGGCGAAACGTCGCGAGCCGTGCCAGTGCCGCAATCTCTGGTGTTGTAAGAAGTGACGCCGTCTGGTGCACGGCAAGAAAGACTCCCGAGGCCGTCGTCACCAATATTACAAGAGATACTAATCTCATAGGCGCGCACAGAAGACGCCAACATAGCCTCTACTGGCGCTGCAGGAGCGACCCCCCCCCCCCCCCCCGCCAGAGGAGGGCTGAGAAGGAATCTCATCCAGCAGGAGCCCCCCAGACGAAAGCAGCTCCTCCCCGACGAAACAGTCATCTTGCCAAACGTCCCAAGTGACGACCGCCCCCCTCTTGTCAGAAAAGAATAGCAGACAAATGTCGTCTTGAAAGAGAGCTCCGAAGGGACGAATCTCCGACAACCGTCGTGTCCCGACGGACTGAAGGAGGTGGTGCTGGCTACGATCCTTGTGCTAAGGAATCAGAGCCCAAAACGCCGTCATCCAGGAGAAGGACGAACTGATTCGCCAACTTCAGCAGCAGCTACGAGAGGCGAACCAGGCTCCGCGTTCTGGGTTTCATTCAACTGGGCAGGATGTGAGGCGATTCCTAGACAACAAAAGACGCCACCAAGCCTATGAAGAAGGCTCAAGTAGCAGCCTCGCCACACCCAAGGAGAAAAGAAGCAGAAGTCACAAGATGGAGTCGATATGCCAGAATGGCTCGACCAGCATATCAAGCAGACTGTCCAACAAAATATGGAGGTGGCCGGTTTTGCCCGAGATCGGCTGAATGTTTACAGCCCCGGGGAACTCGGCATATCTCCTTTCTCGCGGGAGATAAGGGATTTCCCTTTTCCTGATAAGTTCAGCATCCCGAGGTTTACCCTTTATGATGGGACCTCGGATCCTGCAGGCCACCTAAGGCACTTCACCCAACGAATGTCAGTATGGGACGACGTCGGGCACCAGAACTGCAGAGTATTCTCCTCCAGCCTAGGCGATCTCCCTCTCAGATGGTTCTACTCGCTCCTAGGGGGGTCGATCTTAAGCTGGCGGCAACTCACGGGCTCCTTCCTGGAAAACTTCCAAACGCACAGGGTCATCCCAAAGACCAACCAGGACCTGATGGCTATGAGGATGAGGCAAGATGAGAACGTAGCCCGATTCACCAAAAGGTTCTGGTCCATTTATAGCCAGATAGAAGATGCCAATGAAGAACTGGCCGTCATGTGCTTTAAAAAGGCCCTGTTGCCAGCGCATCGATCTCCGAAGAGAGCTCGTTCGATACCCTGTGGCCACAATAAAAGCATTGATGACCTGAGTAACCCAGTTCGTTGAACAAGAAGAAGACGAGACCAGACCTCGAGAGAACTTTGGTCTCGAGCGCGGAGATGGCCACCGCGGAGACAGACTTCCCAGGAAGGACAAGAAGCCATTTCGAAAGGAGGAAACGAGTCGCCAGAAGGCCTCATCAAGCTCGGTGATGGTCTCGCCCCCCACCTCAGGAGGAAAAAGGAAGTTCAAACCGTCATCAGATTCGTACAAGGCGGTAAATACCATTTTCAAAGAGCCAATCTACAAGATCCCCACCAAGATTAGGATGCAGCCATTCTTCACATGGCCTCAGCCAATGAGGGGTGATCCTTCTACCCGGGACCAAAGTAAGTTTTGTTCCTGCCACAAGCAGAATGGGCATAAAACAGAGGATTGCATGCCTCTCAAGTCCCACCTTGAGAGGCTCGTCAAAGAAGGACACCTCAAAGATTATGTAAAGGAAGAGAGCAGCAATAACATTCGTGCTCGTCAGCGCCAGGATGACGAAGACAGCAACGAGCCAGAAGGGGTCATAAATGTCATCCACTTGGCACCCATGTCCGTGGGAGACAATCAGGCACGTGCCGAAGCCAGGAAGGCTTCCCACAATAAACAAGTGCTGACAACCGAGCTGGAGCCAACTGCAAAGAAAGCTCGAACCGAAAAGCCCCGGATCTGGTTCTCGGACGAAGACTTTCAAGGGGTCCACTTGCCTCACAATGACCCACTGGTGCTCACCCTAAAGCTCAAAAATTTTGTGGTCAAGAGGGTACTTGTGGATCCTAGTAGTTCGTCGGAGATCTTGTACTTCGACTGATTCAAAAAATTAGGACTCAAAGTAGAAGACCTACAGAAGTCACGCACCCCCCCTCGTGGGGTTCAGTTTAAAGCCAGTTTACCCTAAAGGAAAGATCTCCTTGAAGGTCCAGGTCGGGGGAGCTAGCATGCAGGCCGACTTCCTGGTAGTAGATGTACCATCCCCTTACAACGCAATACTGGGTAGAACTTTGCTACATAGCATGGAAGCTGTGCCCTCCACTCATCACCAAAAATTAAAATTCCCGTTAGAAAATGAGAATGGCAGAATTGAGGTAGTGACGGTCAGAGGTGACCAAGAGATGGCCAAACAGTGCTTAATGGCCGTAGCGTTTGGTGAAAAGGAGCCGTCACAAGTACACATGGCCGACCTTGAAGCAGAAATGGAGGATTTCGGCCGAACTCCTAATTAGAAGAGCATTGGGAATTTAGCCGAAGTCAGAATTGACCCGCGCGACCCCGAAAGATTCTTCCTGCTCGGCAGCCAGCTCACCGAGCCAGAGAGGACCGAGCTCATCGACTTCCTGTTGCAGAACAAAGATGTTTTCGCCTAGACCCCCTACGAGATGCCAGGCATTGACCCAGAAATCATGAGTCACAAGCTGAATGTGGACCCCAAGCACAAACCAGTCGTACAGAAAATCCGGAAGACGGGAGTCCAACAGGCCGAAGCCGTGATGAAAGAAGTCAACAAACTACTGGAAGCAGGGGCAATCCGAGAGGTCCATTACCCTGAATGGCTCACCAACACTGTGGTGGTCAAAAAGAAGAACGGGAAGTGGAGAGTATGCATCGATTTTACCGACCTCAATAAATCCTGTCCAAAGGACAGCTTCCCGCTCCCAAAGATCAATTAGTTGATTGACGCCACCGCAGGGCATGACAGGATGAGCTTCATTGATGCATATCGAGGATATCACCAGATTCCGATGTATGGACCCGATGAGGAAAAGACCGCATTCATAACGCCCAGGGGCATCTATTGCTACAAAGTAATGCCCTTCGGGTTGAAAAATGCGGGGGCGACCTACCAGAGGCTTGTAACAAAAATGTTCCAAGCTCAGCTCGGCAAATCCATGGAAGTCTACATTGATGATATGGTCGTCAAGTCCAAGAAATCACAGGACCACTTGACCGACCTCCGCCAAACTTTTGACATTCTAAACAAATTCCAACTGAAATTGAACGCATCGAAGTGCGCATTTGGAGTCGGCTCCGGCAAATTCCTTGGAAGTCTAGTCACCAGACGAGGAATTGAGGCTAATCCAGAGCAGATCTCGGCAATACAAGCAATTCAAAGCCCGACCACAGCAAAGCAAGTCCAGAGGCTCACCGGGATGGCAGCCGTGCTCAACCGCTTCATTAGTTCAAAATTCCAGTGGACTCTAGAATGCGACCAAGCTCTCCAGGAGCTAAAGAACTATTTGTCCTCGCCTCCCCTGCTGTCTACTCCAAAGCAAGGCGAGACGCTTTACTTGTACCTGGCTGTTTCGAAACACGCTGTGAGCTCGGTACTAATCAGAGAGGAAGACAAGCAACAGAAGCCCATCTACTAGATGAGCAAAATCCTGCTTGATGCCGAAACCAGGTATTTGCTGCTTGAGAAGCTCGCGTTGGCACTCATCAGCGCCTCTCGTAAACTCTCGTATTATTTCCAAACATACACTGTGGTGGTTGTTACAGAACACCCACTTAAGTCCCTTTTCAAAAAGGCGGACTTCTCCGGCAGGGTCTCGAAGTGGGCCGTCGAGCTCGGACAATATGACATCCAATACCAACCCAGAACGGTGATCAAGCCCCAGATTTTGGCCGATTTCATTGTGGAGTTTGTTTCTCCAAGTTCGGCGCCAAGCCAGCCCGACACCGAACTGGGGGCAGTCAGGGGAAAGATACTGCAAACGAGGACGGCAGTGATACCAGAGCCGAGGACGAATGATCTTGGAGGTAGTTCCTTGATTCATCCTGGAAAATCTTCGTCGACGGGTCCTCAACAAACAAAAGAGCAGGCATTGGAATAGTCCTCCAGTCTCCAAAAGGACTTATCATCGAACAAGCTCTGACGCTTGGTTTCAAAGCATCTAATAATGAAGCTGAATATGAAGCCCTGATCGCGGGACTCAGCGCCAAGATCCTGGGGGCATAAAAAGTAGTGATCTTTAGCGACTCTCAATTAGTGATAAGCTAGCTAAACGGGGACTACAAAGCTCGCGATGAAAGGATGATGGCTTACTTGTCTCACTCAAAACGGCTCCTCTCTCATTTCCAACGAGCCGAGGTGAAACAGATTGGCAGAGAATCTAATACCCATGCCGACGCCCTCGCTAGTCTAGCCTTAGCTGTTGAAGCCGGAAGGAAGAGAACCGTCGAGGTAGAAACACTAGACACACCGAGCATTGAGCTCACCCCACCTCGGCAGGTCTTGTATTCTAGCCTCGGCCCAAGTTGGATGGATCCAATAATTGCCTTCCTAAAAGACAACCAGCTTCCCGAAAATAAGAGCGAGGCCCACAAAACCCGAATGAAGGCAGCTCGGTTCTGGCTATCTCCGAAAGGCAAGCTATACAGAAAATCCTTCTCAGGACCCTACCTACAGTGTGTTCATCCAAGCCAGGTCGAGGATTTCCTTTACGAAATCGACGAGGGCATCTGCGGAAGTCACATTGGGGGCCGATCACTGGATTACCAAGCCATCAGTCAGGGCTACTGGTGGCCATACATGTAGAAGGATGCGCAGCTCTATGCCAGAAAATGTGAGAAATGTCAGAAATTCTCACACTCACTCCATCAGCCAGCCTAGGATCTGAGTCCACTCTCAAGCCCATGGCCTTTCGCTCAATGGGGTCTGGATATTGTGGGGCCTCTACACCGAACTCTAGGGAATAAGAGGTGGCTAATAGTAGCTACCGACTATTTCACCAAATGGATAGAAGCAGAGCCACTTTCTTCCATTACAGAATTGGACTCAAAGAATTTCGTCTGGAAGAACATCGTCACGAGATTCGGTATTCCGTGGACACTGATATCGGACAATGGGACCCAATTCGACTCAAACTTCTTTAGGAACTTTTGTCAGGAGCTTGGTACTCAAAATCACTATTCAACCCCAGCATATCCACAAAGTAACGGCCAGGCCGAGATCTCAAACAAAGTAGTGCTCGATGGGCAGAAGAAAAGACTCGACCAAGCCAAAGGAAGATGGGTAAAAGAGCTTCCAAGTGTCCTTTGGGCTTATAGAACCACCCAAAGACGTTCCACCTCTGCAACGCCTTTTTCCCTGGCTTATGGGATGGAAGCCGCAATCCCTCTCGAAATCGGCCTCCCAACCCTAAGGTCAGATCTTTTTGAACAGAACGAGGTGAACCTAGCCAAAGAGCTCGACTTGGCCGAGGAACGAAGAGAGGCCGCAGCCATCTGCTTGGCCTCCTATCAGTAGCAGCTAGCTAGAGGATACAATCGAAGAGTCAAAGAAAGAAAATTTTCTGTTGGGGAATTGGTCCTGAGAAAGACACTCCCTGCAGACAAGAGTCCCAACGAAGGCAAATTGGCACCAAATTGGCATGGACCATTCAGGGTTGTCTCGACTGCCGGACATTCTGCTTATAGGCTCGAAGACATGGACGACAGGGAATTACCACGACCATGGAATGCCGCCCATCTCAAGAAATACTACTACTGAAATGTACTCAATTTATGAAATCAATAAATGATAGTTTTTCCAGAAATATGTCCTTGATCCTCAAACTGCGAACGGGACATCCCATCACAGGCTCGGTTGTGGAACCAGCCCTTCTTTACAGCTCGATTACGGAACCAGCTGTCACCCAGGCTCGGTTGTGGAACCAGCCCTTCTTTACAGCTCGGTTACGGAACCAGCTGTCACCCAGGCTCGGTTGTGGAACCAGCCCTTCTTTACAGCTCGGTTACGGAACCAGCTGACATCCGGGCTCGGTTGTGGAACCAGCCCTTCTTTACAGCTCGGTTACGGAACCAGCTGACATCCGGGCTCGGTTGTGGAACCAGCCCTTCTTTACAGCTCGGCTACGGAACCAGCTATCACCCAGGCTCAATTGTGAAACCAACCCTTCTTTGCAGCTCGGTTACGGAGCCAGCTGTCATCCAGGCTCGGTTGTGGAACCAGCCCTTCATTACAGCTCGTTTACACAACTAGCTGATATCGAATTACTCTAACTCGGTTGCAAAACCGGCCGCTGCTCAAGCCTGTTCACAAGACCAACCGCTTGCCACTAGTTCATTTCGAGTATGGAATATGAGGAAACTTCTGGGTGTTAATACAAGTCGGTTAGACTTAGGAAGAATTTCCAAATTTCTGAACACACACATATGATACTCAAGGAAGAACTAAGAAAAAAAAAAGAAGACTTTTATTGATAAGCAGAATTCTTGATACAAGGTACAGTTTTGCAAAAGAAAAATAAAAATACATCCAAAAATAAGAGAAACTGCTCAAACAGCTCCTAGAGGAACATCAGGAGGAGGGTTCTCTGAGGGAACTTCGGTGGGAACCACAGCATGAGGACTGGGGGAAGCCAAGCCCTTTTCGGTAGTTTGGTCTTCGAGAATGGGCAGGTCTTGATATATTGGGTGATCCTCGGGGACTCCCATCTTCTTTAAGACGGCCTTGCACCCGTACTCGAACAACCGCGGACCAAGGGTGTCGACTTGGGCGACGTAGTCCCTTGTCGCCTCCTCCACCCCATCACGAAAGGCCGCTTCCACCTCGGCATGGGTCGAAGCTTCAGCGTCTGTTTTCTCTTTACGAAGCACCTCGAGGTCGGTATCTTTTGTCCTCAGCTCAGCCGCCATCTCTTCCAGCTCAGCCTCGAGTTGAATCGCCCTTTTTGCTTTGACGTCGGTCGCCCCCCTCAGCTCCTCACATTCAGCCTTCACCTTGCAAACCTCGTTAACTGCAAATTCGAGGTCCTTCCCAAGGCTGAAGTTTTTCTCCTCCTTCTCCTTCAGCTTCCGATAGCTGCCCTCCAGGGCCTCAGAAAGCCTTTTTCTCTCGGCATCCAGCTGTTCGATCTGGGTGTCCCTGTGCTGAGCTCTGTCCAACGACACCTTCACCCGCTGAATGATCTGCGAAAAGGAAGATCCAGATGTCAAGAAAGGGGACCCAATGGTAAAGCGGTTAATGATTTGAGAAGACTTACCGAGAAAGCCGATCGCAGTGTACCAATCAACAATGCCGCGTCCTCCATCTGCTGCAGCCTCTCTATATCCTGCGGCAGGGCACAGGCGTTCGCGAACGTTGTTGCAGCGAGAGGGTTTCCGTGGGGACGGTCCTCTACCGTGACCGGCCTCCCTGGCCCAAGCAACAAGGACGGCCTCCAAATGGGCGGCCCTGCCTGCTGGAGCGTCGAGTCCGCCCCCGAGGCCTGCTCCGAGCCCCGCCTAGGGGTCTTCTCGGCTGGGCCTTTGGTCCTAGGCTGCTTTTTCGGGGCCCTCTCCCTCTCTTCCCCTGCGGGATGCTCCCGTCTCGCCGAACTTGGCTTCTCGAGCCTCGTCACCAATGGAGGACGGCGAGGCGGCATTCTCCCTTCCTCTGAACTCGGAGAAGCGTAGGATTCGACGATCTGTTGAAGGTCAGGCTCCGGCTCGACCCAGGAAGTAGAGGTCTCGGCGCCTGAAACCCTTTGACGCTTGAGGTCAGCAGTCCTGTCGTCGGCCATGGGTTTTCTTTTTATATAAGTCTTGTACCTCGGTTCGTACCCAAGGAGCGACCAGGCGGCTTGGGAATTATGACCCTTGTACTTGCGTACTACCCTTTGCCAATCGCTGTTCGGTCTCGAGCCCGAGTTAACGGCTTCACTCCTCCTCTGCCCGATTTCTGCACAACGAAGCATGAGGGTCTCAGGTCGGCAAAAGGAAGAAAAAAGGAAAATAAGTATAAAGGAGCTCGGCATTTACTTGGAGGAATCCCGTAATGCCGGGGTATCCTGTACTGCCTCTCCGCCACGGTCTCGCTCTCCTCGAACTCCCAATTACCTAAGACAATCAAGCGATCGTCCCCGGCGTGGCGACTCGAGTCTTCCAGGTAGGTAACAAACTGTTCCCTCCCTGGCCTCCCCCGGAGGTAGAAACAGGTGCCATCCCCTATTGATTTGCACACGTCATAAGCGTCCTCGATGTCATGAACACCGAGGTCGATCCCTAGAATCCTATTGAGTTCTACAGTGTCCATTATTATTTTGTAACCATTGGGCATCAGTTGGCAAGGGTTGAGATGCCATGCCGACAAGCACGCTCTCAGAAGCGGGTGAACTGGGAATCTAACCCCCCCCCCCCCTCAACTATGGCGACTAGAGGAAACGGCATCCATCCGTCAGTGAATGCAAAGCCGTCAAACATGTCGTCAGGGTCATCTAACCTAGTCCGGACATCGTCGGGAATGCCATACATCCCCCTGAAGCTGGCCATAGCCTCAGGGGTGTCCGCCCAATGCCTATAAATCCCCGTCTCTCTAAAAAGAAACCCTAGAAAGGATGAAAATCGAGAAAAGAGGAGGGAACTCACAAAGGCTCGTGAAGATTGAGAAAGGGTTGAGATCTCGTTGGCGACGGAAGTTCTTTCTCGTTTTCTCTTCTGCAAACCGTTCTCTCTAGCAAAACGTAAAAGTAGAGAAAGGGAGAAGCAACACTCCTACTTATAGAATCAAGAGGAGTGTCTCTTTAGATTTCGAGGGCGCGAGCCGCCGCCTCGAGCATTGCACACGCCCCTCCAAAATTACTAGAAGACCGGTCGGGAGGCGACAAGTGTCACCAATGGATTTCTTCCCACAATGATCAAAGCACCTTGTTTATTACCCGCGTTAATTATCTTGGGCAAACAGAAGGGCAGCAACATTAAAGAGAAAGAGACGTCGACATCTCATCAATCTCCTCATGGGTCCCAAAAAAAAAAAATTTAATTCCTAAAACTCAGCTCTCGACCTCAAAGCCTAGGTCCAAAGCTGGGTGGGCAATTGTGTGGGAACATTTCATAAGCACAGAAGCCAGCGGATGACCCGGCTAGGCCTGCCCCGATCCCAGCTCCTGGAGATGGGTTCACCTCGGGGACAACACTGGCCGATCGTCCCCCTTTTTTGTGCAGCTCGGTAAATGCAAAAGAATGTGCAGTTCGGCAGTGGCGCCAAGATGAGAACACGGTGATGTCTCTAGCAGCTCGGCCAGCCAAGATGGGCATCATGTCAATCAATAATTAATGAGGTTATGGCTACGCTCTGACAGACAAGATGGGCGCCGGATATAGGGAAGATGTGGATCTCATTTAGCCGTCACATCAGCAATCATATAGAAGATCAAGGTATGGTCTGACGGGACAGAACCTCTACCAACCTCCACTAAAGGGGAAGAGTATGGTCTGATAGAACTATGCGTCCACCAACTCCCACTAAGGAACGGTTTGAGACGGCCAACACCTATATATTTGCACGAGGTAAAGCAAGCAGGGGGTAAGAAAATCCTGAGTCCTCTCTTCTCCTCCATTACTCACCCTTCGTTCAATAACTGTACTAACTTAGGTGTCGGAGTGCCTTCGGCTGACCCCAGCCAGGGCCTCTAACCTATCTCTCTCCTGTTTCAGGCCTTCGAAGTCCTCTTCTTCCCCAAGAGTTTTGTGGCAAATCCCACTAATCAAGTCCGTAATTTTTAGGCACTTACACCAGCAATATATATATATATTTATATATATATATATATAATAACAGAGTTACTGAGTTTTGAAAAAGAAATATGATAACCCTATTAATTAAAACCCTTAAAAAGTCAAGATTTCGTATCCAAGGCCACCTAATATCCTTCAATCTCCACTTCTTTAATAATCCTTCAGTGGAGTTCATTTAACCATGAATTGCTATTTATTCATATGTATTCTATGCAAACCAACAGGCCCGTGTCTTTACAGAAAGGTTTGTTGCTTAGTTGTTTCAGACGCACCCATAAGATGCGATGCATATATAGGAAAGGTGAGATTCTTGAATTATGCAATTATATTACAACATTCTATTATATATATAGCAGAGTTGCTGAGTTTTGAAAAAGAAATATGATAACCCTAGTAATTAAAGCCCTAAAAAAGTCAAGGTTTCATATCCAATGCCACCTAATATCCTTCAATCTTCACTTCTTTAATAATCCTTCCATGGAGATCATTTAACCATGAATTGCTATTTATTCCTATGTATTCAATGCAAACCAACAGACATGTGTCTTTATAGAAAGGTTTGTTGATTAGTTGTTTCAGACGCGTCCATATGATTCGATGCATATATGGGAAAGATGAGATTCTTGAGTTATTCAATTATATTACAGCATTATATTTTATATAAATAGCAGAGTTACAGAGTTTTGAAAAAGAAATATAAGATTATCATGAGGCAAAGTAATTCCCCCTGAAGTGTTCTTTTCATTTTCCCAATCACAATTAGGATATAGGTTATTAGCATATAAAACACATTTGAATTAATAAATATAAATTGTGCATGAGTACAATGCGAAGGAATCAATCTCAGCTCCGACCTAACAATAAGAAACCATACCCAACAACCTACGTTTAATTTTATATTTTTGCCAGTGTGGCATGGGAATGCAAGAGATATTGGAATAAGGTCATGCATTTTTTAAGTACATTAATATATTCAAATATTTAAAATGGTAATCAGGAATTATCAAACTAAATGAAAGACTTTCGATCTGATTTTTTCATCCACATCAGATATGTGATGTTAGAATAGGCTATCCAACATGACATTAAGCCAAACAGTGTTCCAAGTCCAACCCATTTAGCTAGAGGCTAGAGCCCATAAATGATTTTATCTCACTGATTCGCCAATCTCATTTGTTATGATTTCATTCTCCTGTTTGTATCATGTTAAAAATGAGAGACAAGCCAATAGGGGTTTCATACTCCATTCTAATAGGTTTAGCATAAGTGCATTTGGTAAAGCCCAACATTACACCAATGTTGGCATCTGAATGATGGCCTCAAAATCAGTAGTTATTTTTTGGTAAAAAAAATCAACAGTTAATCTAATGTTGTAGCGAGAGACTCAAGATGACTACCACATTGGATTGTTGGTATGTTCCATGGAGTGTTCCCAAAATCCAGATTTGGATAAACGAAATGCTTCGTATGAAATGCTGATCATAGTAGAAGTGCCTTTCTCCTAATAACTCAAGAATGGATAGTGCAGGAAGTCTAAAGTTGTCTAGAGGCTACCATCACTTCATTAGATCAAAGTAGCAGTTGGGCAGCCATGATCATGCAGAGAAAAGATCTCTAAAAGAAATAACACTTTCTACATTTCTACCCTAAAAAAGACATAGCCACGCACATGCACTTTCTACATTGCTTATATGTGAAAATAACTGTAGGAGCAACCTAGAGGCCCATAGAGATTGTCTCTCTATTTTTTTTTTCTTTTTTTTTTTAATGTAAATCTTTTGAAATTCAAGTAGAGATTGTCTTATGAGTTCTTTTTTTTCCCTCTCTAATTGGAAACTAACCTTTCAAATTCCAAATGAACCATGAATGTGTGGAACATTGTTCCTAATTCTTGGTTCCTTGATATGATGGTTCATAAAATCAATGCTATCGATTAACCCTACAAGTGTTTATAAGATGGAAACGTTGGATACAAGCTGGTCTTAATATTCAAACATGGTATAGAGCAAGATACTCTTGCAACCATTCCTAGATGGTAATACATAACAAATTGAATATCTATTTACCATCTATCTATCTACTATTATAAAAGGGGCAATGTTGCATGTTTTTTTCACTACACCATTGTGGGGCCCACCCAAAATATTATAATAAAATATTATTATTATATTATAATAATAATAATATAATATCTATACCCTTATTATCTATCTATCTCGTACAAACTTTTTTATTACACCATTATGGGGTCCACCTCCAAATATAATAATATAATATAATAATATATTATTTTGAGATATTGAAAACTTTTTCATTACACCTTTGCGGGGCCGACTCCAAAATATTATAATGCAAACTTTTGCAGTACACCATTGTAGGGCCCACTCCTAAATATCTAATATCTACTATCTACTATCTACTACTATTATAAAAGAGGGAAAATTGCAAACTTTTTTTACTACACCATTGTGGGGCCCACCCCCAAATATTATAATATAATAATATAATAATATATTATTATGAGAAATTGTAAACTTTTTCACTACACCTTTGTGGGGCCCAACCTCAAATATTATAATGCAAACTTTTCCACTACACCATTGTGGGGCCCACCCCCAAATAGTATAATATAATATAATAATATATTATTATGAGAAATTGCAAACTTTTTCACTACACCATTGTGGGGCCCACCCCCAAATATTATAATATAATATAATAATATATTATTTTGAGAAATTACAAACTTTTTCAGCACACCTTTGTGGAGCCCACCCCAAAATATTATAATGCAAACATTTGCACTACACCATTGTGGGGCCTACCCATAAATATCTAATATCTACTATCTACTATCTACTACTATTATAAAAGAGGGAAAGTTGCAAACTTTTTTCGCTACAACATTGTGGGGCCCACCCTCAAATAGTATAATATAATATAATAATATATTATTATGAGAAATATTTGCAAACTTGTTCACTACACTATTGTGGGGCCCACCGTCAAATATTATAATATAATATAATAATATATTATTTTGAGAAATTACAAACTTTTTCACTACACCTTTGTAGAGCCCATCCCAAAATATTATAATGCAAACATTTTCACTACATCATTGTGGGGCCCACCTCTAAATATCTACTATCTACTATCTACTATCTGCTACTATTATAAAAGAGGGAAAGTTGCAAACTCTTTTTCACTACACCATTATGGGGCCCACCCCCAAATAGTATAATATAATATAATAATATATTATTATGAAAAATTACTAACTTTTTTACTACACCTTTGTGGGGCCCACCCCCAAATATTATAATATAATATAATAATATATTCTTATTATATTATAATAATGATCATATAATATATATGCCCTTATTATAAAAGAGGAAAAAGTGTCATGCTTTTTCTCTACATATTTGTGGGCCCCACTTAGTATTATTATATTATATATATACAATTTCTCCTCTTTTATAATAGTAATAGATATATATAAAATTAAAGAGAACTACACATATGTGGGCCCCAATAAAAGAGAAGAACGTGTTATGCTTTTTCTCTACACATCTGCGGGCCTCACTTAGTATTATTATATTATATTATATTATATATAAAATAAAAGAGAACTAAACGTCTGTGGGCCCCACTTAGTAGAAGAACTTGTCATGCTTTTTCTCTACATCTAGACGTATGTGGGCCCCACTTAGTATTATTATGTTATATATATATAATACAAGAGACCTACACATCTGTGGGCCCCACTTCGTATTATTATATTATATATATGTATAAAATAAAATAGAACTACACATCTGTGGGCCTTACTTCATAGAAGAACTTGTCAAGCTTTTTCTCTACATCTACACATCTGTGGGCCCCACTTAGTATTATTATATTATACCACTTAGTAGAAGAACTTATCATGCTTTTTCTCTACATATCTGTGGACCCCACTTAGTATTATTATAATATCTGTATGCCCTACTTAGTATTATTATATTATATATATTTATAATAAAACGAGAACTACACATCTATGGGCCCCACTTAGTAGAAAAACTTGTCATGCTTTTTCTTTATACATCTGCGGGCTCCACTTAGTATTATTATATTATATTATATATATAAAAAATCAAAGAGAATTACACATCTGTGGGCCCCACTTAGTATTATTATATTTCGATGAAATGCTTAGCTCAAATGATCATGAAAAGGGTTGTGTTTTTGAAGAATTTGTTCATTCGCTGCAAGAACTCAAATGAGAAATTTGAGTTGAGATTTTCATGTATAGAAAATTTCAACTTCGATCACAATGCCTGTAAAGACACGATTTGCTTGTCAGAGGAAGATATGAGAATGCCAAAAATTGCTTGGAATCCTTTTGATTAGTTGTTGATTCGTTTAAAGCTATGAGTTGGGTACTGTTTTGGTTGGTTAGTATTTTGCTTCATTAAATTTGGTATGTATTTGGGCGCTAGGTTTTAGACAAATTTTAATGGGAAATAGGCCGGACTATCGATCTATATTGAAATTGGTGAGTGTTTTACCTAATCATGTACGGCCAGAAAAGGTTGGTGTTCAATTTTATTTGTTTTGGAATTAGTTTTCTTCCATATATCTTGTGATTCCATCTTCTTCTCACTTTTTTCTATTGAAGCTTTTACTAAATTTCATAAGAACAATGAGTGATTGTAAATTACTTAATTTGCCAAAAAAAATGAGCTCTATGTAAACTGGTCATTCTCCATTGGGATAGTTAATATTGAGTTTTTAAATGACTTTTTTTTTTCAGATTATCATACTAAAAGAGTATGTTCATGCACATGCAGGGCTCCACTAGTAGGTTAAAAAAAGCTGTGTTAGATAGTACAGTCTTTTTGGAGCAAAGAAGGTCCATTTAACAACCGTTTCTAACATGAGATTTAATGTAACATGGGCATGTGTACCACTTTTTCCTTTTTGACACTTTCCAACCCCTCTATGTAGTATCAATACCATAATATAAAAGCAGCATTTTTGTCTCCAGGTGTGTGTACCACTTTTTCCTCTATGACACTTTATAACCCCTATATGTAGTATAAGGATAAATGTTGCACTCATGCCGGAGCAAAGAATTAAGTTATCAGAACATGAGTGTGTGCGTATAAATCTTGGTCTTATTACATCTACTTCGCTAAGCGCAGGGTTATTAGCTAGGACATGGGTTACACAAATGAAGCTGGATAATTTAAGAAATCTTTAGGATATGAAATTCGAATATCCTAGATCTCCAAAGACATGAAATTGGAATGTCCTAGATTTTGATTGTCATCTCATCATCATCTTTTTGGCCTTATCCCGTCAAGTCATTAAGTTTCGAATTCTATAGGCTTTTAATCTAACACTTCATGTTCAACTTTTTGGAGCAAAGAAGGCCCATTTAAAATTTGTTCCTGACATGGAATTTAATATAATGTGGGTGTGTGTCCAATGGAAGTTGCACTTCTATCTCAAAATAATCAAGTTGTTTTCTTTCTTGAGTACTTAAAGCAGTGTTAAAGCATGGTACGCAGTTGGCTGATAGAATTGTTGATTATTTGGATGAGGGTGACAGTGAAGTTTGTTCCCTCCAACTTTGTAATTTTTTTTCTAACAAGCATTATGATACTCTCATACCTGTGTGCTCCAATCCTTCCAATTGGAATTTTTTCCGTGTTGTACACTTTCATTTTAGTATGTCACTAATTGGCAAAAAACTATTAGAAATCGAGTAAAGATGAACCAAACCAACCTAAACAAAAGCTAAAGTTAATGTGATATAGGTGTATCCCACCTTCCACTCCACTAAAAAAAAAACATTGGCCTCATATATGGTGCTCCAACAGTTAAAAAAAAATGACCTTGAAAAATAAATACATACCTTTGAGATGTTGAGCAAACTTGAAGAGAGTGAGCAACTCATGAGATTAATGGTTTAGATACATATCAATGAACCACATGCAAGTATAACATCAAACTTTAAACAAACATACAATGATCTGGTATTTGATTGAAACAATTATTCCCATCTTGCATCCAAAATAAATAAGTACATACAACAATCAAGATATAGAAATATAAACTACACTATGGAATTTTAAACATTCTCAATACAAAATCAATCCATTAACAGAGCAAATGTAGAGATTTATGATGCAATAACACTATTTAATCACAGCTTACTGTAAATAGTAAATAAATGATACTCTAAAAGTAAAGTGAAAGCAAGATAGCTAGGAGAGAAGAAATGTGTGTGCTCATGGCAATTCTATTTCAACAATTAGAGATCCCGGGGTTTACACTAAACTTTTGGTCTGTCCGGCATTCGAACTGCCAGTATTCCTTTTTTTTTTTTACAGAAAAATCAAATAGCGCAAACTTTTCTGGAGGGGAAGATGACGGCTAGGAATGTCTTTTTTCCCTCTAGAGTATCCCATGCCTTCCACCCTGTCCTTGGGATCGGCGCCTGCTTCCTTTTTATAAGCTACTCCACACATGCTACCCTTCTCTTTATCTGCCTTTGTTTATAGACGAAGGTAGGCTCCCCTAGGTCAGTTGCATCACTCCTACTTCCTTTTCTTGCTTTTGGCAATACAGCGGAGATGGGACCTGTCAAGTGAGGGAACCTTCTCGATTCCCTTCTCTCTTTTTCTCTGCCTTTGCTGGTAGGGAAAGGTAGGGTTCTAGGGTCAGCCGTGTCTTTGCTGACTTAGCAGAAGTGAGACCCCTCCTTTCTCTCTTTTTCAATACTGCTAAATAAAGATACACTTGTGGGTCTATTTGGCAGTTTATTTTGGACCCACGTTCTCCTTTGTTTCGGCATGTCAACATATTGCCTCCCCTCGATCAGTCGGGAAAGACTCCATGACTGGTTGGGGTTTTTCCTTCTCTTTTTTCTTTTTTTGTGGCATTCTAAGGCTTGCTTCTATAATGTCTTATACTGTTCCTGCCTCAGGTAGGGCACCCCCATCCCCCCAGGCCATGGTTCCTTACATTGAGCAGAGTCTCCCAGGCCCTGGGGATCTTTCCTCTGGCGCCTCTGGTCGTACGAAGGGGATTCCTCGAGCGCGTTCCTTATCGTATTACCATGCGTTGATGATGGATGGATTCCCTACTTCATTCCTTTTTACCGATTATATCTTTGGGTATTGTCGCCCGGATTCGATTCGTCACAGGGAGTCAATTCTTCATAGTTCCACTTCCGAGGAAGGTCAGTGTTTTCCTTACCCACGAAGCCATTCGTCTCGCGTGTTTGGTTCCGGTGATACTCCTATTCGAGAGGAGGATTCTATTAACTGGGTGGAGACATACGAATTAGATCGAAGTGCATTGATTGGCAGTTGCAAACCTCCTTCTCCCCCTGTATCCGTGCGCATGTGCTCCCTCTTCCCTTGCTTCCTGAATGACTTACCTTCCTCTCATCGGGGCGAACTTCGCCCACTTATCAAAACACTTTTGGAGACTTCCGACGGTGGTTTTCCAGGGGATTTGAAGCCAAAGGGTTGTTTGAATTCCGCACCGGGTTGGGAACAGTGGTCTCAATTTTTGCTTTTCTTTTTTGAACCTCTACTGAGGGATGTTGAGATTTTTGGGGCTATTCAAGCTACAACTGTCCCTTTCTCTATCCCTGTTCATTCTTTTAGGACAATGCTAGGGACTTATTGTCCTGCTAGCAATAGCTGCCTGACCATGGTGGGGGAACTTGGTTTTTCTCTTTTGGAGATGAAAGCTATTACCGGCTTACCCATTTTAGGGGATTTGTACGAGGAGTACATCTCGTCTGAGGACGAGTTCGTCGATGTGAGGAAGAATTCCCCTAAATTCGCCGCCACCCTGGATGCCTTATTTGACTATCATTTAGACCAGGCCATGTCTCGTGCCAAGAGAGATGTCTCTCATACCCAGTGGCTGCATTGGGAAATCCCGACCTTCCTTCAATCTCTATTTGGCAATCCTTCCTTTCATCGGCCAGGGAATGCCGCAGAGATGGAAAGCTTTTTTCATGACTATCTTGATTCTCGTTCTCTTCTAGCATACTTACTCACTGTTTGGCGTTGTCGGGCGATCTTTTCTGGTCGGGACGGCGACAATGTTAGGGCTTTTTCACTTTTTCCTTCTTGTAAGTTGGCGTGGGGATCCCGTACAGTTCTATGTCCTGCCATGATGGCAAAATTATGCCACGGCCTTCGTGAGAATGTTGATCACATCATTGGGGGCGTTGATCTGAGCAGTCGCTATCCAGGGCACTACTTCTATGCCTGGTTTGTGTTTCATTGTCGCGCTCTCCATCCTTGTTCTAGGGAGCTTCCTTCTTCCCATGCCCTTTCAAAGGATTCTCAGGTTCTCTTTGTTGGAAGTAGGTGGGCCTCGTGGACAGATTTTTAAAATTTTGACCCACTTGGCTCAGGGATCAAGTGCCCGTAAGGCCATAAATCATATCCAGGATGCAATCCCTCCATCTTATCAATCAAGTACAACAATAAAATATATCTAAAAGATAGAAATCAGCAGCACCATGCAACCAAAATAATCCACAATATGCAAAGAAGTAGATTATACCTTTGGAGCTCGGTTGTGCTCTAATGGAGAAATTACGTCTTTCTTTGATGATGAAACTCTTTCACTTATCAAATAGGAATCTCCAAGACCTTTTGATCTTCCACGCTATGACTCGCTATCAGATCTCTTTTCTCAATAAAATTGATGGAAACTTCAAGAGAAAACCCAACTAGAAACTCCAAGGAACTAGAAGAGGAAAAGAAGAAGAAGAGGAGTTGTGAAACACTTGCACAACTGGGGCTGGGTGTGCTCTCCTTGTTATTGACGTCCAAGGGGTTTATTTCCTCCTTTCTATAACCTTTTAAGCCTCCTCTTTTCTTAATTGAAATAGAAGTTTTACTTCTACAACAATTAGTAAGTTCACTATTATTATTATTAGAAGTCCTACTTCAAATAGAAATAATAACTTTCTAATTCCTTTCTTTTAGAGTTCAAATAGGATTAGTATCTTTCCAATAACTTGGGCTAGCGTGGGGACCACTAGGGATTCCACAGAAAGGTGGCTTCAATTGGGACACCACGACCTCACATCTCATGTATAATTCGGGCCCACAGTTAATTGCAAATAACACCACTATATAAATGCAATTGCACTCTAGTCTTAGGAATAAATTACAAAGAAGACCCTAAACTTCTCGATTACCACAAGTGGGCCCCTTTATCAATATCCATAGATCAATTGGATCAAATCCGTCCCTTCCAATCTTAGATCCACATCTTATTATCCTTGAGCCCCAATTAATCACATTGATCATCAGTACATCCAATTAACTCTTAATTGAGATGAGTGCGCACTTACTAATGACAAAATCCATTAATTGGCACAAGGGTTTAATATAGATAGATTCCATGTTGACCATTCTATGTTCCCACAATCCTACTACCACTTACCCAAGACACCAAGGTGTTGACCTACAGTTGGCCTCACTCATTGGTGACTCAAAGCAAATGAATAGATGAAAACTTGAGTTCATCAATGTCTTAGGACTGAGAGCCTATTGCTAAGGAATTATGAGAGCAAACCTTTAAATTGAGACAATATTCCATAAGGTGCTTCTCATAGTCCTTCAATACATCAAATATAGCAACACCTTGATCCAGAATCTTACATTCTGATGATTGAGACAAATCACACTATCTCATAGTGATCAAAATGCTACAACCTTATTAGATGAGATTCCCAGTCTCATCACTGGTTGTGAAGATATTTAAGTATAAGATTTATGACACATGTCTCCTGTGTGTAGATATGATCGATACATATATATCACATCTAATATACTAATGGAAACCCGGTTCATCTCATGAACCATCATGTCGTATGTATTGGTCATGTGCATTAAGTAGTAAAACACCATTCATCTCATGAAAGGAAATCATGATTTTATTGATAAATAAAGAAATTAATTTATTTATTACATCATTTGATGGATTGAATCCATACAATCTAATATTCTCCCACTTGGACTCAATTCTAGTGAGGGTTGCATCTCCTGCCCATCCCATCTACATGCTACTCAAAGACTTGGGTAGTCAAAGGCTTAGTAAAGGAATTGCTAGATTTCCTACAGAGGCTATCTTGGTAATAACAATATCACCTCTCTGCACAATCTCTCTGACTAAGTGATACTTCCTCTGTACATGCTTTTGGCTTTTATGGCTTCTTGGCTTTTCGGACTGAGCAACTGCCCGCTGCTGTCACTGTAAACTATGAGCGGTTGTCGTGCCAAAGATACCACTCCAAGTACCGTAAGGAATCTTTTAAGTCATACTGCTTCACAAGCCGCTACATATTCAGCCTTCAAGGTGGAATCAGCTGTACATTCCTATTTTATACTCCTCCAGCTGATAGCTCCGCCACCAAGCATAAACACATAACCAGAGGTGGATTTCCTGAAATCCTTATCTAACATGAAGTCAGAATATGTGTATCCGACTGGAATCAGCTCATCACTACTAAAAATCAGCATGTAATCTCTAGTCCTTCTCAGGTATTTGAGAATACACTTTACAGCAGTCCAATGTTCAGGTCCTGGATTAGACTGATATTTGCTGACTAGGCCCACTACATGACAGATATCCAGTCTAGTACACAGAATAGCATACATGAGGCCACCAACAGCCGAAGCGTATGGTATCGACCTCATCTGCTCCTTTTCCTCAGGTGTTTTGGGACATTAATCCTAAGAAAGGTGCACTCCATGCCTGAAAGGTGTAATACCCTTCTTAGAGTCCTGCATAGCAAACCACACTAGTACCTTATCTATGTATGTAGCTTGGAATAAGCCAATCATCCTATTTTTCCGGTCTCGATGGAGTTTGATCCCTAGGATGTAGCTAGTTTCTCCTAAGTCCTTCATATCAAAAGTCTTGGCCAACCAAACTTTCACTGTGGACAACATTCCTATGGCTTTTCCGAGGAGTAAAATCTCATCGATATATAAAACCAGAAAAACTACCCTGTCACTTTCACTTTTCATGTATACATATGACTCATCCGGATTTTGGAAAAAACCAAAAGATTTGATTGCCTGGTCAAAACGGATGTTCCAGCTTCGAGATGCCTGCTTCAATCCATAAATGGACTTCTGCAGCTTGTAAACCTTTTACTCTTGGTTTTTAACTACAAAACCGTCTGGCTGCACCATATAGATGTCTTCCTCAAGATGGCTGTTGAGAAACGCCGTCTTGACATCCATTTGCCAAATCTTGTAATCGAGATGAGCCGCAATGGATAAGAGTATCTGGACGGACTTCAGTATGGCTACCGGCGAGAAGGTTTCCTCATAATCGATACCCTCTTTCTGAGTATACCCTTTTCGCAACAAGCCTGGCCTTAAAGGTCTCCACTCTACCATCTGGTCCTCTTTCTCTCTTATAGACCCACTTGTACCCAATAGGTTTAATATTGGCAGGCAAGTCCACAAGTGTCCAGACCTGATTGGAGTACATAGACTCCATCTCAGCTTTCATAGCATCTTGCCAATGTTTCGAGTCTATATCATTGATTGCTTCATCATAGTTACAGGGATCCTGTTCCGGTTCTTCCGGGATTGCCTCATAAGACTCTCCCAAGAACGAGAACCTGTCAGGGGGTTTGACAATCCTCCCACTACGATGAAGCACTTGTGTAACTACTGGGTCTGGTAAGGGAGGTTCTTCCTCAAGTTCGGTCATACTTGGATTTGGAATTAATTGTTCTTGAATCTCTTCCAAGATCACCTTTTCTAAAGATTTCCGGTCTAACATATAATCTTCCTCCAGAAAAACCACGTTGGTGCTTACTAGCACTTTCTGCTCTCTGGGATTATAGAATAACCAACCTTTAGTTCCCTTAGGATAGCCTACAAATGTGCATACTTCCGATTTCGATTCCAACTTATCCGTCTTAACCTTTAGTACATATGCCGGACAACCCCAAATGTGTAAATGTTATAGACTGGGCTTTCGCCCGGACCACAACTCCCGAGGAGTCTTAGGTACAGACTTAGATGGTACGAGGTTTAGTATGTACATTGTAGTATCCAAGGCGTATCCCCAAAAGGAGATAGGTAATCCTGAGAAACTCAGTATAGACTTAATCATATCTAAAAGAGTCTGGTTCCTTCTTTCCACTACTCCATTTTGTTGAGGCATACCAGGAGCAGACAACTGGGATAGAATCTCATTCTCTGATAAGTATCCCATAAAATTAGCAGAGAGATATTCTCCTCCTCGATCTGATTGAAGAGTCTTGATACTCTTACCTAATTGCTTTTCCGTTTCCGCTAGAAACTCTTTGAACTTTTCAAAAGCTTCGGACTTGCAGTGCATAAGGTATATATATCCATCTCTTGAGTAATCATCTGTGAAAGTGATGAAGTACTCATATCCTCCTTTGACCCTGACATTAATGGGTCCACACACATCAATATGCACTAATTCCAATAAATCTTTTGCCATATTGCCCTTAGATGAAAAGGGTCTTTTGGTCATTTTGCCTTCCAGACATGACTCGCAAATAGACATTGGTTCTACCACCATTGAAGGCAAGATACTATCTTTCACTAGCATGTCAATCCTATTTAGGCTTATATGACCTAGCCTCAAGTGCCAAAATTTTGTTGGATTAAATGAAGGTAACTTCCTCTTTTATGATGGTCTATTAATTGTTTCAGTATCATGTATCTCATATATCGTGAGAGTTAACAAATAAAGCCCATTGGTTACCTTGCCAGAACATATAAAAGTACCATTCCTCTTTATGACAACTTCAGTTTCAAAAGTAATAGAATAACTTTTATTTACCAAACTAGAAACTGAAATTAAAATCCGCCGTAAAGACGGTATATATAATGTGTCTGACAAAACCAATTTATTATTTGAAAAACATAAGATAATGACTCCCACTGAAACGGCATCCGCCTTAGCGTCAGATCCTAAGTTAACAATGATTTCTACGTCGCTGAGCCTCCTGGTTTCCCTGAACCTCTGCAATGAATTACATATGTGATTAGCTGCCCCGGAGTCCACACACCAGGATTCTGAAGTACCAGTGGCAAAACTAACTTAAAAAATAAGTGACTCAATCATACCTGAGGTTTTTTTCTTAGACAGATATTCTGGACAATTTCTTTTCCAATGTCCTGTCTTACCACAATGGAAACACTTTTCCTTTGTCACTAAACCCTTACCTTGGTCACGCCACCATTAGGACCATTCTCTACCTTTGGATCCCTCGGAGTTGATTTCTTTTTGCCTTTCCGCCCTTTGCCTTTCGGCTTAGGCTTGGCATCTGACTTTTCTATTACTAGGGCAGTTGGCTTCTTCTTCATAATCCCTTCATTCACTACCAGCTAACTAGACAGTTCAGCCAGAGTCAAATTCATCTTATTCATATTATAATTAACCTTGAAATTGTTGAATGACTCTAGCAGTGATTCAAGGATTATGTCAATCTGCGATTCTGCATCAATCGCAGCTCCCAGTACATCTAACTCATTTAATGAGTCCATCATTTTCAACATGTTTTCTTGTACTAATGTACCTTCAGCCATCTTGGTGCTAATAAGCACCCTCATGGCAACCTGCCTAGCAAGCCTGCCCTGTTTCGCAAACATCTCCTTTAAGTTCGATATAATATCGTATGTAGTTTTATAGGATTGATGTTGGTGTTGCAAAGCACTAGACATGGATGCTTGAATGTAACATCTAGCCATCTCATCGTCTTTGGCCCATTTGGTGTAAAGTTCATTTTCTTTTTCCGATGCATCTGGGCTAGGCTTTATATCCTGAAGCAGTCAGGACAATATCCAGGCTCCATTTTCAGTCTACATAGTTGAATCCCACCAACTTATTCTGGTTAAGGATGGTTGCAAGTGGATTGAAAATATTCAAATTCATGCTTGAAATACTGTAGCACATAACCATACATTCAATTAATGAATTTAAATGACATTAGGGTTTAGTATTCTACCAAATTTATGTGGCAATCCTCATAACCACTAAATTCAGAATATATTGGAATCCCAATCCCTGAGGTATGCCTCCTTGGGGAGTGCTAATACCACCTAGATTGGTGCGGATCAAAATTAGTCAAAATTAAGATTAAGATTAATTATTCATTATCCCCATCATTCATTATTATCTAGGTATCTCATATCAAATAATGTATGACTCCCGATTAACTTCGGTTTCTAAAATACATGAGGCAGATCCTTGGGGATACTACATCATTATTTTAGTTAAGTGTGACCCACCAACTACCATTGCATGACAACCGTTGTGAGCAGCTCCTCCTTGGGGAGTGGGCCCCCGCCTCGTTTTACCAACACTATCCATAGGAGATCCATATCTAGTAACCAGACAAATACAAGCCCTCCGTGGGGAACGACCATTCTCAAGATGGCGCGATGCTAATACTTTCCTTACAATGGACCTATGGTGGAAAACCATGGGCATTTCTAAATATAAATGCCCCGCTCCTACTTATTATTTTAGAATTGAGGATTTTCTTATAGGTATATGGGCCCACATATATAGACATCAAATCATCTCATGATATGACCAATGATTGGTTCCAAGTCAAGTTATTTTAAGGAAAGTCCAGTTTCTTAAATTAGTGTTACCAATTAATTCATCTCATGGGCCCACCAACTCTAATTAGAACTCTTTCTAAAAATTAATTTGATTTGACCTATTTTGAAAATTGCTATGTTTGGATCAGATTTGGAAACTATCTAAAATAAGCATTCATCCATAAATAGAAAGTGCTAAAATTAGAAACTAGTCCTCTCATCCACATGGCCCAAGCGGAATAGACTTCTTGGACTTTTAGACTTTCCAAAACTTTGGGAATCCTCAAACTCTTTGGGCATCTTCAAGATCCTTTTGGTAGTCTTCAAACTTTTTGATTAGGAGTCCATCTTCACTTTCCTTCTTCGTCTCAGACATCTCCAGAATTTACAAATTTTGAAAAATTACATAAACTCCTATGTCTCTACAATGAGACTTACATGGTAATCTAAACATGGAAATAAAAGGGCTATAGGGAAATTCACCATGCCTTGCCCTTTCGCGGGAAACCAAGGAAATCATGATGCCCTTTACACTTAGCCTCAAATAGACCAATAACCATAAAAAGAAAATAAAAGTCTTGTGGGCCATATGGAGAGGACATGATAACCTTCATGTTAGTATCTCCTACATCCATACAAATCACAAAACCAAGCTGCCAAACAATGCTGGAAAAATAGGACATCAAAGAAGACCCGAAACTGAAAATCCAAAAACTGCATTCCGGAAGCAGTGTCTTCGGTCGACCGAACAGAGAGCTCGGTCGACCGACCTGCAAGTGCTCAGTCAACCGAGCACAGGTCTCGGTCAACCAAACTGACGGAAACCTCCAACTTGGGTTTCTGCAATTCGTGTCCAAACTTCACCAAATCACTTCCAAAGTGTTCCTATGGCTTCCTATCATCCATCCAACATTATTATACCACTTTGTGACTATCAAAACATGGATTCACTAATAAACAAAGCAAATCCATCAAAAACCGATCCATACATAGCCCTTGCATTATCCTCTTCGCATCTCAAGCAAAGATTTGAACAAGCTTACTGATCTAACATGATTAGAGATGATGTATGGCTTTAATACCAATTGTTGGAAGTAGGTGGGCCTCGTGGACAAATTTTCAAAACTTTTGACCCACTTGAATCAAGGATCAAGTGCTCATAAGGCCATAAATCATATCGAGGCTGCAATCCCTCCATCTCATCAATCAAGTACAGCAATAAAACCTATCTAAAAGATAGAAATCAGCAGCACAATGCAATCAAAATAATCCACAATATGCAAGGAAGTAGATTATACCTTTGGAGCTCGGTTGTGTTCTAATGGAGAAGTTGTGTCTTTCTTTGATGATGAAACTCTTTCACGTATCAAATAGGAATCTCTACGACAATTTTATCTTCCACATTATGACCCGCTATCAAATCTTTTTCGTCAAGAAGATTGGTGGAAACTTCAAAAGAAAACCCAACTAGAAACTCCAAAGAAAGAGAAGAGGAAGAGGAGTTGTGCAACACTTGCACAACTGGGGCTGGGCGTGCTCTCCTTGTTATGAATGTCCAAGGGGGTGTATTTCCTCCTTTTTATAACCTTTCAAGCCTCCTCTTTTCTTAATTGAAATAGAAGTCTCACTTCTACAACAATTAGCAAGTTTACTATTACCACTATTAGAAGTCATACTTCAAACAGAAATAGTAACTTTCTAATTCCTTCCTTTTGGAGTTTAAATAAGATTAGTATCTTTCCAATAACTTGGCTAGTGTGGGGACCACTAGGGGTTCTATCAAAAGCTGGTTCCAACTAGGACACCACGACCCCACATCTCATGTGTGATTCTGACCTACAGATAATTACAAATAATACCATTATATAGATGCAATTGCACTCGAGTCTTATGATTAAATTACAAAGAAGACCCTAAACTTCCCGATTACCACAAGTGGACCCCTCTATCAATATCCATGGATCAATTGGATCAAACATGTCCCTTCCAATCTTAGATCCACATCTTATTATCCTTGAGCCCCAATTAATCATAGTGATCATCAGTACCATCCAATTAACTCTTAATCGAGATGGGTGTGCACTTACTAATGACAAATTCCATTAATTGGCACAATGAGATAATATAGATAGATTCCATGTTGACCATTCTATGTTCCCATAGTCCTACCATCACGTACCCAAGACACCGAGGTGTTGACCTACGGTTGGCCTCACTCATTGGTGACTCAAAAAGCAAATGAATAGATGAAAACTTGAGTTCAACAATGTATCAGGATTGAGAGCCTATTGCTAGGAAATTATGAGAGCAAACCTTAAAATCGAGACAGTATTCCATAAGGTGCTTCTCATGGTCCTTCAATACATTAAATGTACCAGCACATTGATCCAAAATCTTATATTCTGATGATCGAGACAAATCACACTATCTCATAGTAATCAAAATGCTACAACCTTCTTAGATGAGATTCTCAGTCTCATCACTGGTTGTGAAGATATTTAAGTATAAGATTTGTGACACACGTCTCCCGTGTGTGGATCTAATCGATACACATATATCAAATCTAATATACTAATGGGAACCCGGTTCATCTCATGAACCATCATATCATATGTATTGGTCATGTGCATTAAGTAGTAAAACACCATTTATCTCATGAAAGGAAACCATGATTTTATTGACAAATAAAGAAATTATTCAATTTATTACATCATCTGATGATGGATTGAGTCCATTCAACCTAACACTCTCTCCATTATTTGGAACAACAAATCCTTTAAGATCCGCGACCCCTCCTCGTTTACCTACTTCGATGGTGATTTCTATTTCTGTGATGCCGAGAAGGTATGTCATATAGAATATTCCTTGATGCACAAGTCTCAAGTGGAATGGCTTTTGTACGTGCGGCCTTCTACGTTGGTTTTCCATTCTTGGCGGTTTAGCTTCGTTGAGCCTTACTGGCCTAGTCGCTTTGCTTGTCAGTTCGGCTATACCCAAGGTAAAGTTGGATTGCCTTGCTCGTTTTTTCACAGAAAGAGTTCTGTCTCAGACGGGTGGAGGGCTTAGCGTGATTTTTTTGCCCTGCACACCCGGGGTCACTTCTTGTATCCCTTGTTGGTGGGACGAGATTTTGGGGATACCCTGTCTTCCCATCTTCGGTAGTACGTTGTTTTACTAGGAAAGTATCATTAATTAGGCGAGGACCCAAGCTTTATAAGTGGTGCCAGTTGCCCTCGCATACTTGGGACCAAGATTTTGGCTATCAAGAGAAGTCAAAAGGCCACAAGCGTTAGTTTATTGGGAACGCCTGTGGTAAAGAAGTGTCGGTCTTCCCTAACTGCCCCGAAGGGTTTGGCCAACCTTCCCCTTTCTTTTAGTGAGTTGCTCGCACGGGGTTCTACGGATCCTCCTGACGTCGTTGAATGGACCAGTAGTGACTTGCGCACCCTGATGGACCCCGTGGGGGTGGTCGTCGGTACCTTTGTTTTATCAAAGGGCGGTGGTTCCTCCTTACCTTTTCCAGATGGTTTGTTGCCTGGCGAGGAAGTTAATGCGGATGGTGCAAGGGAGGTTGTGTTAGGGGACCACAATGCTTACTTGGAGGGCGAATGGGAGAGCATTCCTTCTCCATGGCCCTCCATTTTTCCGCGACTGTCTTCACGTCTTTGTTTTCGCTTTCTTCCTTTATCTCCCTTCTTTTGTTGTCCTTTTATTTGTTGATAGTCGTTCCTCTTCTCCTTTTTTTTTTTTATTTAAGAAGAGTAGAAGGGGGAGGTCTAGTGCTTTACCCAGTTAGCCTTCTTCCTCTATATATATGTTTGCTCATGTGGTGGTGTGGGTTTTTTTTTTTAGGTGAAAGGGGGACAGATCCATTGGTCCAGACCCAATCTTCATGTTCCCAAGGCTCCCAGACCCCAGCTCCTTGTCCTTCTTCCGGCACAGTTTCTCTGGTTGCTTGAGATGGCATTCCAATGGAGGTTTCCAATGCCCTAGTTCCGCTCGCTAGGTCCTGCTTCGGGGAGGAGATTCCTTCCGTTCCTCATTTTTTAAGTGATCCTTGTTGCAATCTGACGCTTTCCACTTTTGGGGGAAGTTCTCCTGCAGCTCTTTATCGCTTATTGGTGGCCGTTGGTGTCCTCTGATCTTTCATAGATGTGGCCCCTCAGTCTCCTTTATCTTAATTAGCGGAGGACTTGGCTTTCGTGGCTTCTCCACTTCAGATAGTGCGATTTTCTGGTGAATCCCTTTCTTCGATCGGATCTAAAGTTGCGTGCATCTTGGTTTTGTGTACTGAACTCATGCGCTTCGGGAAGGGTCCTGCGTTGGCCATAGTTGAGCCCCTTCTTCTTGCTACAAAGGGGGGCATAGAGTTTGAAATGACACTGTCTGTGATCGTGTTGCTATGGGTACTCCACAATTAGAATCTGCCTCGCGGAATCTTGACCAAAAGCAGTCTGACCTCTTCGAAGTTATTAAATCGAAGAAGGACCTGATGGCTCAACTGGAGTGCTTGCGATCTCGCCATGCGATTTTGGAAAAGGAGACCGTCGATCTTGATGTGTTGGTGAAGGACCGGCGGTGTTCCTTAGAGCTTGATGCTTCTTGGATGCTGATTTGTGAAAGATATCTTCCGATCCTACTTTACTTGATGAAGTCAGGGCTAGCCATACATCGTCTGTAGAGTCTGAGGCTCGTCATTGTATTAAACACGTATTGTTTTCTTTAGGGCGGTTGAAATAATAGAGGGTTGATTTGTTTGATCTTTGGCATTTTCTTTTTATAATTGTGTGTGTGGTTGTGATGCAACCATTTTTTTTTTTTTAGCTCCCCTTTTCTGCCTCCATGGTTGCCACATCCACTGATGTTCCGGTTCACCTTTTACCTTGTGCACTAGGGGATTGCCTTGTGTGCTATATTTCCATAGGGTCAAGCGTGCGACTGTTGTATCCTTATGGTCGCATGCAAGACCCATGCCTTTGCGAGGTCTCGTTAATGCGTGACCTAGTGGGCCATGCTTCCGCGAGGTTGGGCTTTCGATTTGTGCCTTTGCGAGGTCTCATTACTGTGTGACCTAGCAGGCCATGCTCCCGTAGGGTCGCGTGCAAGACTCGTAATTGCGCAACGCGGCCCAGTGGGCCATCCATCTGCAGGGTCAGGTGTAAGACCCGTGCCTGCACTAAGTTTCTCGGCGAGGTGACCTGGTGGGCCATCCTTCTACAAGGTCGAGTGCAAGACCTTTGCCTCCACGAGATCTTATGAGTGTGTGACTTCATGGGTCCACAACATTAGGCGTTCGACCCATGCCGCCCATCCATCTGCAAGGTCCTGGTGCAAGTCACGTGCTTTCGTGATGTCTCGTGGCTGCATGACCTAGTGGGCCATGCCTCCACAAGGTCGGGCGTTCGACTCGTGCCTTCGCCGAGTTTCTCGTCGAGGTGACCTGGTCGGCCATCCTTCTACAAGGTCGAGTGGTCAGCTTATGCCTCCGTGGAGTTCCTTTGGGAGGTGACCTTGTGGGCCATTCTTCTGCACGGTCGAGTGGTCGACTTGTGCCTTTCGCGAAGTTCCTTTGCAAGGTGACCTGGTGGGCCATCCTTCTACATGGTTGAGTACAAGACCTTTGCCTTCACAAGATCTCATGAGTGTGTGACTTCATGGGTCCACAAAGTCAGGCGTTTGACCGTGCCTGCACCGAGTTTCTCGGCGAGGTGACCTGGTGGGCCATCCTTCTGCAAGGTTGGGCTGTCAACTTGTGCCTTCACAAAGTTCCTTTGCGAGGTGACCTGGTGGGCCATCCTTTTTCACGGTCGAGTGCAAGACCTTTGCCTCCACAACATCTCATGAGTGCGTGACTTCGTGGGTCCACAAAGTAAGGCATTCGACTGTGCCTTCACCGAGTTTCTCGTCGAGGTGACTTGGTGAACCATCCTTCTACAAGGTCGGGCGATCGGCTTGTGCCTTCGAAAGTTCCTTTTCGAGGTGACCTAGTGGGCCATCCTTCTACACGGTCGAGTGCCTTTGTGGGGTTCTATCACTTCCATGATTAAGGAATCGAGGCGCCGTACTTCATAATGAGGCTCCCGTCTTTAGGGTTTCTCGCACTGATGTGATCGTTCAGGCTCCACCTGGTGAAATCGGGATTGACTTTGCGGTTACCGAAGCGCGCCTGACAAATAATCGCTTCATCTTCTCTTTATTGCGCGTGGTTCGAGGGGGCAATTGATCTTGCCTTTGTATGCCTCCATGGTAGCCGTAGCTCCTATATAAAGGGGCTAACACTTCTTGTCCTTATTTTCAAAGTGTCTCCCTTCTTAGTCGTCTGTTGTCTTCTTTTTTCCCCAATGTCTAGCGTCGAGGACAGTACTCAATTGGAGAGTGGGTCGAACTCCCCCTTGAGTTAACGGGACATCGGCTGGTTCCGGTCACTGCCCCTCCGTGGTATTCTCATCAAGACTTTGTACTTGACCATACACGGGTTCTTTTCCGCAACATGGTTGACTGGTCCACTAACGAGCTTCGTTGGGTGCCTGAGTACTTGGTCCCTTATCTTCGACTTTTAAGGAGGACTGGGTACCCCACCCTTCATGCCGAGAACTTACTCTGGTTGCTCAGCTATTGGGTGAGAGTGGATGGGATGATGGAAGGGGCGTTGGACGAGCTTCTGGATTGATCTAGTGGGAGTCCCTGAATTCCCATTTTGAGTTAGTGGAGCTGAATTGTACCCTTGTGATTGCAGAGCGGCAATTGACTGAGGCACGGGTGGCGCTTCGTAGAATCCGCGGCCATTTGCACCGTTGAAATGGGTGTGCCGGTCATCTTGTCGCGGTAGAGGATTGGGAGCGGGAGATGGCGTCCAGATGGGTGGGTTGCTTTGATAGGCTGAAAGAATGTGTCGTTTCGCTTCTCGGGGTGTTCCTTTTAGGCTGCCTGTTGGGTCCGGGCTTGATATTGCTGTTGGTTGAGACTTTCGACAAAATGCCGAAAGGAGTCTGAGGGCTCTCCTTGACCGAGCTAGTTGGATACTTTGACCGTCGCTACCTATATCAGTTTGTCTTACCGTCTCTCTTCTCCAATGTTTAGTTGTTGTGTTTTTTTTTTTTTTTATGTGGGTGCTTGTTGCTTTGTTGGTTTTTTTTTTTTGTATGGTTGCTTGTTACCCCTTTTGTTCTCTTTTTGTAATGAAGCAAGTATATATATATATATATATATATTATTTGTCATATCCCATTTCTCTCTGTTTTTTTTTTATTTTTATTTTTTTTTGGTGAAAGGTGCCATTGTTCCTGAGTGGGCAGTGCCTTCAAGGTTCATCCTTTTGACTGATTTGGGAATTGTTACCCTCATTGGGTTTTACCGCCATTGGTTGGCTCGGGTATTGTCTACTCGATTTTTATTGGTTTATCACAATTTCGGGGCGTTGTCTGCCCATTTGATGGTATTGCGTTATCCGCTTCGCCCCTTTCGGACGAGGACGCCTTTTTTCAAGCGAATCACCCTTTGTCGGTTGTTTTGCCTTCGTTAGGCATATGCCCTTATTAGGTGCGTTTCTCTCCTTTAGAGTTGCCTTTTTCGGGTATCGTCGGATCTGATCAACCCATATCCTCTTTTCGAGTGTGGTTGGCTTAAAAAAAAAATGGAAATAATGAGAATCGAGCTAATGGATAAATGGGCTTTTGAGAGCACCAGTTCTTTTTTACTGATAATACTTCTTGAGGAACTTGCCGTTGTTTGGCAGTTCTTGCCTGGTCCCATTTACATCCCTTAAATGATAAGCACCATTCGTATACGCAGTATCTACCACGTAGGGTTCTTCCCACTTAGTCTCAAATTTTTCGGTTGACTTGAACGTGATTTTCATAGATTTCCTGACTGTACGGACAAGATCGCCCTTTTTGAAGTACCTCTACCTGACCATCTTATCGAAGGCAGCAGAGATTCTTGCTTGATACAACTCGATGTATTGCCTGGCTTCTAGCTGTGTTTCATCTAGAGACTCGAGTTCTCTTATCCTTAGCATGTCCTTTGTCTCCTTTGTTAAGTGATTGTTTATGGCTATGCGCAAGCTTGAGAGCTGTATTTCAACTGAGAGTACAGCTTCTACTCCGTATACTAGGGAGAAAGGTGTTGCGCCCGTCGGGCCTCTGATAGTTGTGTGATATGCCCATAGTGCCTCTGGTAGCCATTCGCTCCATTCCCTCTTATTCATGGATACTACCTTTTTTAGGATTTTGCATATTGTTTTGTTAAAGGCTTCCACTAGGCCATTCGTGGCTGGATTGTAAGGGGAGGAGCGATGACTCTTGATCCCAAGTTTCCTACACAATCTTTGGAAAAGGTAATCCCGGAACTGAGGGCCATTGTCATGGACAATTCTTCTAGGCACTCCGAACCTGTATAACAAATTTTTCTTTACAAAGTCCATAAGATTTGTTGCCTTCACTTCACTGAGCGGGACAGCCTCGACCCATTTGCTAAAATGGTCGGTAGCAGCAAGTATGAACCTGTGACCTTGGTTGGAGGGCGGGGTAATTGGTCCGATTACATCGATCCCCCACATGTCAAAAGGCCAAGAGGGGATAGTTGGATTTAAAGGTTCGGGTGCACGGTGTATGTAGTTTGCGTGCTTCTAGCATTCTTCGCATCTCTTGGCAAGTTCCGTTGAATCCCGAACTATAGTTGGCCAGTAATACCCTTGTCACTGCACCCTTTCATAGTGCTTTGGCCCGGCTTGATGGGCTCTGCATACACCACCGTGCATTTCAATAAGCATTTTTCTTCCCTCTTCAGAGGAGAGGCACCTGAGTAACACTCCATCGGATGATCTGTAGTACAGGAGTCCAATGCTTCATTGAAGTAGAGCTGGGGGGCTCTTCTCCTGACACCGATTCTTTCTTTCATGTCTTCTGGGAGGATCTTGTACTTTAAAAAGCTTGTGAATGGCTGCCTCCGGTCTTCCTTTGTAGGGAGGATTCCGACCCTGGCAACCATTGTGTTCTCACTGACACAATCCGCCATTGCCTCCCAGGTTCCTAGATTTGGCATTTATCGTCTTTCCTTGACAAGGATCTCACAACAACCGCCCTCTAGGACAACCAGGGCAGCTGCGATACTGGCCAAGGCATCGGCCTTGGAGTTAGACTTCGTGATATATGCGTGATCGTCACATGTGAGAGTCTCAGCATTAAAGTTTTTGCTCGCCGATTGTAGGGCAGGATGTCGGGTTTCCTCATCTCATATTCCCCATTCATCTAATTTACTATTAGCTTGGAATCTCCGAAGATTTCCAGGTGTCTGATCCCCATTGCTAGTGCGATTTCCATTTACATGATTACAGCCTAATACTCCGCAATATTGTTAGAGCAATACTTCGTTATAGTGAATGCATGAGGTATTAAATCGCCCTGGGGGGGGTATGAAAAGGATGCCCGCGTCTGATGCCCCCATTTCATGTTCTATTGTACGAGGCGCCCCATCAAAGAATAGCTGCCAACATACCTCCTGCGTAATCAATGCTTGTACAAAAAAGGAAGTTTCATTCTATAGTGGTTCCTCAAGTGGTGATCCCTCTTGTAGCGGGTGTGCTGCTAAGAAGTCGGCCAATGCCTGTCCCTTTATAGCCTTTAACGGGATGTACTTGATGTCGAACTAAGAGAGTAGCATCGCAGCCATCCTGGGATTAAGCAAACCTGCCTGAGTCATCAATACTTTAAGTGGGTTGATCATTGACACCAGATGCGTTCGATGTAGCATAAGGTAGTGTCGTAATCTGCTCAGAGCGAACATCAAGGCCAGGCATTCCTTTTCCACCGGGGGGTAATTGTGTTCCGCCCCAATCATGACTCGATTGAGGTAGTAGAGAGCTACCTCATGTCCGTTGTTGTTTTTTTGAGCCAGGAGTGCGCCCACAGACTGGTCCAGCGCCCTGGTGTACAGGATACAGTCCCTCCTTGGTATGGGTACTGTTAAAATGGGGGTTTGCATAAGGTACCCCTTCAGGCACCTGAATGCTGTTTTGCAATCAGGATTCCATTCAAACGTGACCCCTTTCTTTATTATTTCGGAGAATGGTCTGCATCTTCCCGCAAGATTAGAGATGAACCTGCGTATGTAGGCCAGCCTTCCTTGTAGGCTTCTCAGTTCCTTTATCGTCGAGGGGCTAGGCATTTTTAGTATGGCTTCGACTTTGGTTGGTTCCAATTGTATTCCATCTTTTTTTATTATGAACCCCAAAAACTTTCTTGAGGTCACCCCAAAGAAGCACTTGAGCGGGTTCATTCTTAGATTGTATTTTCTCAACCGCTAGAAGACCTCGCTAAGATCATGAAGGTGGTCACTCCCTCGCTTGCTTTTTGTTGTCAGTCATCCACATAACTTTCCATCATTTTGTGCTGCAGGTCTTTGAAGATTTTCATCATTGCTCTATGATAAGTGGCACCTGTGTTTTTTAGGCCGAATGACATGATGGTGTAACAGTATACCCCGAATGAGGTTCTGAACGACTTGTGTCTTTCATCTGATGGGTTCATCTTATTCTGGTTATACCCCAAGAAGCCGTCCATGAACGTCATCCTTTCGAATCCATAGGAATTGCCAACCATTATTTCTGTGAGGGGTAACGGAAAATCGTCCTTTGGGCAGGCTTCGTTCAGGTCACTGAAGTCGATGCAGACTTGAATCTGGTCATTTTTCTTGGTTACTGGGACAACGTTGGCCAACCATTCCGGGTGCTGTTCCTCTCTTATGAACCCGGCCTTCAGTAGTATTTGGATTTCGGCTTCTATTCTCTGAATGCGGTTTGGGGCGAATTTCTTCTATGGCTGCTTGTGGGGGCGAGATCCTTGCTTTATGTTCAAATGGTGAACCGCTATCGACGGATCCGGTCCAGGCATTTCCTTGTAGCTCCATGAGAACACGTCCTTGAACTCGGTAAGCAGTCTTATGCAGGCGACCCTCTCTTCGCTGTTAAGATTGCTGCTTATCAGAACTGGGCACAGTTCTCTGGATTCCCTAGATTTATCTCGTCCATTTGGTCTTCAGTTGGTGGTTCCCTTTTCCCATCTTCTGATAGAGCAGTTTCTTCTGTTTCTACCATATCACAGAGGTAGATTCTGTTTCTTCTTTCTTTCCTGAGTTCCTTTTGCTGTGGTCCTCCTCCGACCCTCTTTCTCCAGACGTGGCCTTCTGCTGCGAGGAGTGATGACTTGTTCTGGTCGATAAATTTGATTTGTTTTTCTACAATTTGTAGGATCCCTTCTCGGGATTCATCAGCGGTATCTCCTTCCGATTTCCTTAGAGGGTCGTCTTTTGACGGCCGCTCTCCTTCTTCATATAGTGTCGCATCCGAGCAATAAACACCCGCCCATTGAAATGGCTTTCTGTCGGCAAATTGCCTCCGGACAGTGAGGTTATCTTCCACATACCTGAAGCACTAATGTAGTGTTGATGGGACTACATAATTTTCATGGATCCAGGGCCTACCCAGCAACAGGTTATAGGTAGTGCAGGCTTTGACCACGTAACAATTCGGATATGCGATCAAGTGGCTGACTTGGCACTTGATTTTGATTTTTCCCAATGCTCTGCTCCCTTAACGATCGTATCCGAGGATGCTCACATTGGTTTCTTTTAGTGATCTTGATACCAGACCAACATGGTTCATCGTTCGGATCGGGAGTACGTTAACAACTGAGCCCGGGTCAATCAGTATCTTGGACACTTTGGCCTCCTGTATGTATCATGCGTAGTGGAGGGGCCGGCTGTGCTTGCAGTCACCCAGTAGCATGTCGTTCTGATCGAAGGTGATGGGGACACTTTCTTTCAGACGAGTCGTGAGGTAGTTGACGCTCGTCTGGCTTGATTCTCGTCCTTTATGCTCAGACAGCGTTTTGCACAGAGACATTCTCACACCTTAATACATCTTGATCAAATCCAGTAGGGACACTTTCGTTGGAACCCGTGATAGATAGTCGGCGATATCATATAGGAATCCCTCGACTTGTAGGGTAATGAGCTCTTCATCGTTCTGGGGCCAACCTGTTTGCTCTGTCGAGTTCTTGGAATAATCTTTTGCGAAGTCCTTCCGCAAGCCGGTATGGAGCACATCCTTTTCTAGGATGTTTTCTAGTTTTTCCCCCCGCGTTTATGTGGCGTAGCAATGCTCATGCTTGATATGCTTAGGTCGGGGTGCTTCCAGATTTGTGGTTGCCGTGGGTAAGGGACCTTAGTGTCAATTACTCCAGAGGTGAGGTAGACGGTATTCACAGAGTGCGGGAATCCTCCTTCCTTGAATGTAAGGACCCGGCTGTCAGAAAGATCCTGGATGGCATTCCTTAAGGTTCCGCAATCATTGGTGGGGTGGCCCATGATCTGATGGAACCTGCAGTATTTAGGGTCATGGACTCGCCCCACCTCCTCTTGTCTTTTGGGTGGCAGAGGCTAGATTTTCCCCTTCTTCAAAAGCTCTTCATAGATTCCTTCCATCTCTTGATCTTCAAAATCAAACTTTCGGTACCGGTTGGTGGAGGGCCCGTTCCTTCCGTTGGTCCCCCTTTCGTGTTCAAGACCATCTCTTTTTCTTTTCTCATGTTGGGTAGACGCCACCGTCAAAGAATCGTTCCTTTTGTTCGGAGAAGTCACTGGGGTTCGGAATGAGAACCTCCGAGGTTCGATTTCTTGTTTCTCCCTCTTGATTACTGCCTCCGCATTTGCGGTTACTTCAGATATTTGAGCGAATAAGATGGGCTTCACCATTACAAAATACTTCTGGAACTTGGTCCTCAGGTTCCGTACGCAGATATCAAGCACTGTCTTTTGATTAATTTCTCGGCATTACATGGAAAGGTTCCTCCATCAACTGAGGTAAGCCTCGACCGATTCGTCCTTCCATTAATGAGTTTCTAGTAGCATCTTAGATGTTTCAGGATGTGCTTCCGCCTGGAATTGGAGTGTGAAGATCGCTTGGAGATCTTGAAACGTCTGGATTGATCCGTCGGGGAGGCTCTTGAACCACCTGAATGCGTTTCCCACCAGTGTGCTGGCAAACAACATTATTCGTTGGGGGTCATTTTCAAACAACCCTCCGATTCTCATAGAAAAGTGTCATAGATGTTGCATCGCTGGTCCAGACCCGTCGAAGGTCGATATGTCAGGCCTCCTATACTTTTTGGGAAACTGTACATTCTCCATCCATTCTGGGTAGGGTTTTCCCTTAACGGGGTGGTACCCACCTACTTCTGCCATAATCCTGTGTACCTTCGCCGACACTTTTGCTTTTGATGCTACCGCCTTTTCCTCTAAACTTTGTGATCCTCTAGCGCGTTCGTCAGACTGTCGGGTAAAGAATTGTTATGCCTTCTTCTCCAGAACCCCTTATTTGGTGGGGCCACCGTCAGAACCAGCAGATTCCTTCTCTACACTCTTTTTTCTGCAGCATTTTCCAATTTCTTTTTTAGTTCTATCAGCATTGCCATCAAGTTACCTATTTGATTGTCCTGCCTTTGTTGGTGATAGTGGAGAGTTTCCTCCTGCTGGTACCTTCCTGGACTACTTTCAAGGCTGTCTTCCCCGTCTATCTCGACCATGTAGACATTGAAGGACTGCGTCTTTTCTAGGATGTCAGGGATTTCGCCTGGCTCTTCCGTACGGGATTCCCGTCTTGACGTTTTCTCTTTTATCACCCTGTCCTGAGAATGTGGTTATCCCGAGACGTCTTCCTTGTCGGCCAGGTTATGCCATTTACTTTTTCGACGACTGTGGTTCCGTTTCTGAGTCAGTGTTAATCCGACCGCCCTAATGCTTTGTGCGAACTCATCGTTCTTAAAACTATTGTTTCTTTCTTCACTGGCTACCCTTCTGGACCCTTTTGTGATAAGGGGTTCGTTTGGATCTCGCGCGTCCCATCAGTCTGGAATGAACCGACCAATCCCGTGTCGGGTAGGGTTTCGGTTGGGTTAGACCCTAGGAACCTTTTTCCAGTCCTAACCCAAACTATCAGGTTCTTTGTCGATGCCTTCGCCATGGTCAGCATTAGCTTTTTGCTGCTTGCAACCATGTTTATGCGTCTGCTCGCTTGCAACTGCACACACCGTGGCTAGCGTCATGATGAATGCGCCTTGAGCAGGTGCTAACGCTCTTTTAGCGGCTAATCCCTTCCCTTACGATACCTCAACCGGTGTCCCCTTTGCAGCTGGCGTAATTGCTTGAGCGCAAAAGGGCGTCAGTCGAGCCGTCGCTTGGTATCGGGGGTTGTCGAGGGTGTGGAGCTGTCTATCATACCTGTAAAAAGCGTGATTTATCACACTCATCCTATGTGATTTCTCTGTGGTGTTAGAGCTAGCTAACGATTGTAGCCCCGGTTTCCCCAGCGGAGTCGTTGAAATATGTAAACAGTAAATAAATGATACTCTAAAAGTAAAGTGAAAGCAAGGTAGCTAGGAGAGAAGAAATGTGTGTGCTCATGGCAATTCTATTTCAACAACTAGAGATCCCGGGGTTTACACTAAGCTTATGGCCTGTTCGCCATTAGGACTGCCAGTACTCCCTTTTTTTACATAGAAATCACATAGCACGAACCTTTTCGGAGGGAAAGAAGACGGCTAGGAACATCTTTTTTTCCCTCTAGAGAATCCCATGCCTTCCAACCTGTCCTTGGGATCGGCGCCCGCTTCCTTTTTATAGGTTACTCCACACGTGCTACCCTTCTCTTTTCCTGCCTTTGTTTATAGACGAAGGCAGGCTACCCTAGGTCAGTTGCATCACTCAAACTTCCTTTTCTTGCTTTTAGCAATACAGCGGAGATGAGACCCGTCAGGTGAGGGAACCTTCTCAATTCCCATTTCTCTCTTTCTCCGCCTTTGCCGGAAGACCCCTCCTTTCTCTCTTTTTCAATACTGCCGAATAAATATCCACTTTTGGGTCCATTTGGCAGTTTATTTTGGACCCACGTTCTCCTTTGTTTCGGCGTGTCTAGACCTACCATTAATACTAAAGAAGTAATCGTTTAGACAGACAAAAATACCGATGAAATGTGTTTTCCCTATCTTCCGTCAAAATCCCAAAACTATCCTATCAAAAACAAAAAGAATGTTAGTGATAGCTATAGCCAAGAAGAGAAGAATTATATAAAGTTCCCATCCCTCTGTTTCTAATCGATAGGACTCATTGACTTAATCTCCTCTATCCATGAAACATAAAAAGAGAAGCAAAAGTGATCTTTGTTTAAAAAACATGAGACATACATATTACTTTCCAAAGATTACACTAACATATACTAGTTTTAAAAAGAAGAAGAGCTGGTACGAAGAAGTTGTTTCTAATCGATAAGACTCATTGAATTAGTCTCCTCCATCCATGAAACATAAAAAGAGAAGCAAAAGTGATCTTTGTTTAAAAAACATGAGACATAAATATCAAGAATGGTGTTTGCAGAAGAGGGGTGGAAGACTGTTGGAAAGGTCAAGGGAAGGAGAAGGAACATAGTTAGATGGGAGGATCTCGTTTCCGTTTTTATCGAAAACCTTCCTGAATCTACACGGGCTGATCAGCTAAGGAGCTTGTTTTCTCCAATAGGGAGGGTTTTTGATGCTTTCATACCTGGTTCTAGCAGGAGAGGCAGGGGAGGCTGTTTTGGATTTGTTCGTTTTGGCGATATGGAGACAGCAATCAAAGCTGTGGAGAAGTTGAATGGGAGTATTTTTGCAGGGAGAAAGTTGGGGGTCAATGTGGCTAGATTTGGGTGGTCTAAGAGGTTGAGGAGGGATGTGAGTGGGGCCCTGTTAATGGTGTGGCTGCAGTAGTCAAGCGGGTTTGTAAGCCTAAAGCAGGAAAGACTCCGGTTGTTTATAGTGCCCCAGGCTCTGCTATTAGACAGCAAACTCTTTCTTATGCTGAAGTGGTGAAAGGGCCAGGACGTGAGGATGAGTTCTGTATTTCTATCCCCAAAGAAGTTATTGTTAATAACACCAGTTGGTTATCAAATAGCTTGGTAGGCATTGTTAGGTCGGATGGAGTTATTCCTTCTTTCCCGGGCAGTTATGAGGTGGGTGGAATCAGAGATGTTAAGGTTTCAAAGTTGGGTGAGAAGAAGGTGTTGGTTTCTTTTCCTAACTTAGAGGAGTCCTTGGGAGGGATAGACTATGATTGGAAAATAATTTTGTTTCCGTGAGAAATGGTTCCTAGCCTTGCTGTTTCTTTGAGGGAGGTGTGGATTCAGTGTTTTGGTGTTCCTCTACACGGATGGGCGAGGAAGTCTTCAGGGCCATTGGTAGTAAGTTCGGGGAAGTGGTAGTCATTGCAGAGGAGACCATGGACAAATCACTCTTGGAGTATGGTAGGTTATGTGTTAAAACTGAAAATTTTGGGTTCATCAATCAGGTAGTGAAAATCAATATTTTTGGAGCCTTTTTCAATGTGGTGGTGAGGGAGGAATTGGAGTTACATTGCAAGTGCACCAAGGGAGAAACAGGAGGTGGTATGTCAGCAGAGGTGGATTCGAAGAGGGTGGATGTCATTACCCGAGGTGAAGAAAATAATCAAGAGATGCAGGAGGCGATGGACTCTACCTCTTCCGGCGATAGTAGCGGTCCGAGTAACGGATTTCATAACCGGCATAGAAAAGGGGAGGTGGCGGCAGAAGTCGATTCTCCGGTGCAGGTTCCGGCTAGCATAGATGACGTGGCGTACGATGCCCACTTTCTCAATAGGGCTGGTAGAGAGAAGGGTAGGTCGGCTAACGAATTGAATGTGGACGAGACAGGGGCGTTGAAAGTTTGCTTTGTTGGGGAAGCTTGTCAGAATGGTGATAAAGCGAGTAGGGCTGTTTCTCATAAACGAGGCCTGTGCAAAGAAAACCTCTACTTCAGAGTTCAGCTCTGTTGAGTTGAACTTGAAGAAAGTTACAGTAGTTGGTGGCGAAGGCTCTTTCGTGCCAGATACACGAGTTTCACAACAGGAGTTGTCGGGTGGGCTTTTTGAAGTCGAGTCAGCGCCTGGTGAGTTGGGTTCTAATTGCGGGCTTTCTCTACAGGGTGGGTCCATCGTGGTGCCGGGCGTGTCTGTTGTTACCAGCCCTATCCAGGCCCATTGCACCCATAACTTTTTTTCTAAAGGGGGGGGCCCTTTTCAGGATGGGTCCCATTTCTTCAAACAGGGATATGGAGGTGAGAGGTGTATCTGTATTAAAGAGAAGAATGCCCGTCAAGTTGTTTTTCGAAGAAAGGATCGTCCCGGGCACGCAGTCAGGTCTATGAGCGTCCCGATGGTGACGGCTAAGCATCGGAGGTTTTTGGGGAAGCGATGGAGGATACCTTCTCGTATGCTCTCTAATGGAAAAGGGCTTCTCAAGAAACCTCTGTACTCAAGTTCTAAGGACCAAGGAGGTAGTTATGAAGGCTCTAACATCCTCCTAAGGGACGAAGCGCAGGAGGTCAAATCAACAGCAAGGGATGAGGTTTCAATGGACTTGAATAATGGATCCACGGGTGTTCATATGGCAGCAAGGGAGACAGCCATCAAGACGGTTGAAGTGGCTAAGCTGTTGGGCATTTCTTTTGGAGAAGATGAACCAGAGATTATGCAGAAGTTAATCCAATTGGAGTTGCCTGATTTAAGAGGTAAGTCTACTACTGCATGATTCGTTTCTCTTTGGGAGTTCTTTTTTTTGTTTGTGATGATTATTATCTCTCTAAATGTGAGGGGGCTTGGTAGGCCTCAGAAAAGATTGGCCGTTAGGAAGTTGGTAAGGAAGCACAAAGTTGATGTGCTGCTGCTTCAAGAGACTAAAGTGTCTACTGATATCCATAGTGTTGTTCGTGAGGTTTGGGGCAGCTGCAGGTGTGCTTGGGATTGGGTTCCTTCAGCTGGTGCTTCAGGCGGTCTGATTTCTATATGGAAGGAGGATGTTTTGCAAGTTGAGGCTATTTTGCATGATCAAAGAGCTCTAGCTGTCAAAGTTCATGGGGCTAGTGATAGCTTTTTTTGGGCTATTGCTAATGTATATGGGCCTAATGATGTGGCTGACAGATCCTCTTTTCTAGATTTGTTAGCCAATTTTAAATCCCAATGGCATGTCCCTTGGGTGTTTGGGGGAGATTTCAATATGGTCAGGACTCCTTTTGAGAAGAAGTGGGGGAGGTCCACTACCAGGTCTATGACTTTATTCAACGACTTCATCAATGCTAATGAATTGATGGACTTGCCTCTTCAAGGGAGGAAGTATACATGGACCAACAATAGGGATCGAGCAGCAATGAGCAGGATTGATAGATTCTTGTTATCTAAAGAGTGGGACGATCACTATGAGGGCGTTATTCAGCTGGCGCTCCCAAGGGTGATTTCAGATCACTGTCCTGTCAAGTTATGTCCTAAAATCTTAGATTGGGGCCCTAGGCCGTTTCGTTTTGACAATTGTTGGCTTCTTCATAGAGGCTTTCTTGACCTGGCTAGATCCTGGTGGTGTCAAGCTAATGTGGAGGGGTACGCTGGTTATAGAGTTTGCAAGAAGCTTCGATTCCTTAAAGAGAATATCAAGAGATGGAGTAGAGAAGTTTTCGGTCGAGTGGATGAATCTAGAGACAACTTGGCTAGTTTGGTGGAAGATCTTGATAAAGAGGGTGAAATCCGGGAGTTGAGGCCTGATGAAGTTGCTTTTAGAAAAGAGACGGTGAGAAGGATATGGGAGTTAAATCGCATGGAAGAAATCTCATGGAGGCAAAAATCAAGAGTTACATGGCTAAAGGAGGGTGATAAAAATACCAAATTTTTTCATCAGATGGCTAGTATGAGGAGCAGGGTCAATTATGTGGGGAAGATTCGGCGTAATGGTATTGTTTTTGAAAGTCCAGGTGAGGTCAAGGACGAGGTGGTGCGTTTCTTCGAAGATATCTATAAGAGTGATGTGGGTGCTAGGCCCAAGCTTGATGGCCTTTGCTTTCCTTCAATTCCTTCTGATGTGAAGAATTGGATGGAAAGGGAGTTCGAGGAGGAAGAGGTGTTTAAAGCTTTGGAGGAGTGTGGTGGAGATAAAGCTCCTGGTCCAGACGGTTTCAACTTCTCTTTCATCAAAGCAAGTTGGAATTTTCTGAAGGAAGACTTTGGTAAGGTGATTTCTGAATTTCATCAAAGGGGTAGAATCAACAGAGAAATGAATACGTCTTTCATTTCACTCATTCCTAAAGTGCAAAATCCTGTAGAGCTAAAGGACTATAGACCGATTAGCCTTGTGGGATGTGTTTATAAGCTGTTAGCTAAGATGTTGGCAAATCGGCTGAAAAGTGCTCTTCCTCATGTTATTAGCCCTTTCCAAGGGGCTTTTGTGGCGGGGAGGCAAATTCTTGACGGAGTTTTGATTGCTAATGAACTTGTGGATTCAAGGAAGAAGTCTAAGAAAGAAGGAGTCATTTTTAAAATCGATTTAGAAAAGGCTTATGATCATGTGGAGTGGGATTTTGTTGATTACAAGTTATTTAGATTGGGCTTTGGGGAAGTGTGGCGTGGTTGGATCCATCAGTGTATTTCTACCACATCTTTTTCAGTGTTGGTGAATGGATCCCCAACTAAACTATTCAAAGCTTCTAGAGGAATTCGTCAAGGGGATCCGTTATCCCCGCTCCTTTTCACAATTGTGGTGGAGGCCTTGAGCTCTCTTTTGGTGAAAGCTAAAGAGTTGGGATTGATTAATGGTTTTCAGATGGGGCGGAGTGGAGAGATTATTACTCATCTTCAATTTGCAGATGACACAATTTTGTTTAGTTCGACTAAGTTGGAAGAAATTCTGACCCTTAGAAGAATCCTCCGATGCTTCCAGTTAGTGTCAGGCTTGAAGATTAACATCTCTAAGAGTATGCTGGTAGGAATTGGGTGTCCAGACGAAACCTTGCAGGCTTTGGCAACCATATTAAATTGTAGATATGATAAACTCCCCTTTATCTATCTCGGGTTGCCTATTGGAGGAAAGGCAAGATCTAAGACACTTTGGGATCCGGTCATTGAAAAATTTAAGAAAAAACTGTCTTTTTGGAAGAAGAGGTATTTGTCTATGGGCGGAAGGATTACTCTTATCAACGCTTGCTTATCTAATCTTCCAGTCTACTACATGTCGCTTTTCAAAATGCCAAAGGCGGTGATTGAAAGGTTGGATCGAATTTGAAGGGACTTCTTATGGGATGGTCAGGGTGACAAGAAGAAATTACACTTGATAAAATGGAGTGAGGTGATTAGCCTAAATCTAGTGGGGTTTGGGTTTGGGCAGTCTAGAAAATAAAATTGGGCTTTGTTGGCTAAATGGTGGTGGAGGTTTGGGGAGGAAAAGGAGGCTCTTTGGCGTAGGTTGATTGCTTCTAAGTATGGTGAGGATAAATGGGGGTGGTGGCCTAAGCTTGGGCCTAAGAATGGTAGATCGGGCGTTTGGAGTGCTATTGCTTCTTTTGGAGATGCGTCTAATGCTAGGGGCGAAGCTATGTTCAAAGGAGTGGGCTTCAAGGTGGGTAATGGTAGGGATGTTAGATTCTGGTTGGATGACTGGGTGGGGGTGGGGCCCTTATGTGGATTATTTCCTAGACTCTTTAGATTGGTGGCCAATAAGGAGTCATCTGTTAGTGATTGTTTTGAGGTGAGGAGTGGATGTAATGTGTGGGGTATTCTGTTTAAGAGGGATCTTCGTTCTTTGGAGGAGGAATTATATGAGGAGTTATTAAGTTTTCTTGCTAACATGTTTTTTTGCAGGGATATTAAGGACTCTAGGATTTGGAAGCCTTCCATTTCCAGGGAGTTCTCCGCCAAAGCTTTCTACTTAACTTTGGAAGGTAATCCCACCCACTCGACTCCTTTGACTCATGTATGGTTGGGGTTTTGGTTCCTCCTCGGGTTGAGGTGTTTTTGTTGGCTTGTGGTTGCATCAAAAGTGGCCACTGTTGATAATCTAAGAAAGAGAGGAATGACTTCCACCAATATTACAGACATATGTACAATGTGTGGTAAGGAGAATGAGACGATTAATCATCTTTTCCTGCATTGTGAGGTGGCAGTCAAAGTTTGGAATGACTTTTTTAGGAGGTGTGGTATTGCTTGGTGTTGTCCGAAGACTATAGCGGAAGCGGCAAATGCTTGGCGTGGTGGGTACTTCATTGGTTGTGGGCGTTTATTATGGAGAATGATACCTTTTGCTATTTTATGGTCTATTTGGAAAGGAAAGAAATGAGAGGATTTTTAGAGGCTCTTCATCTTCGGTGGTTGATTTGATAGATAAGGTTGCTTTTAGGATTGCAAAATGGGCTTCAATTCGGAAGGAGTTTACAAATATTAACTTGAATGATATTATCTATAATTGGGAAGGCTGTATGAGGTGTTTCCCTTTTAAGGATAGAAGATCTGTCCTTGGTCTCCCCCTCCTTTTGGGGTTTTAAAATTCAATGTGGATGGAGCTTCCAGGGGTAAACCAGGGCCGGCAGGAATTGGAGGCGTGTTGCGTAATTATAAGGTGAGGTGCTCCTTATGTTCTCTAAGAATGTGGGCATTTGTGACTCGAACGAAGCCGAGGTGTTAGCTATTTTGGAGGGTCTTAGGTTATTGCAAATGAGTTATATTGGTCCTCTTGTGGTGGAAAGTGATTCCTCAAATGCGATCACTTGGGTATCCAACAAAAAAGATTGCCCTTGGAAATTTCAATTCCATTTCAATGAAATTAGGGAGCTTTCGGCCACTCTAAATGTCTGTTTTCGTCATGAGGTTAGATCAGCCAACTCGATCGCGGATGCTCTAGCCAAGCAAGGGATTGAGAGGTCGTCTCTATGGGTGGGTGTGATTATGTAATTGGGTTGGGATTGGTATAATACTCTTGTACCTTCTCTTTTATCTTTTGTCTTTTTTTCTTTTTCAGCTTTGTACTTGCTTTCTCTTTTAATAAAGTTGTGTTACCGTTTCAAAAAAAAAAAAAAAATATTACTTTCCAAAGATTACACTAATACATACTAATTAAAAAGAAGAAGAGATGGTACGAAGAAGAGCTGGTACATGAAAGAAAACCCAAAACTGAAAATACCTGAAAAAAAAAAAAAGAATCGACAACAGAAGAAGGGTTAGTGTTTAGTTCTGTGCATTTAGGAAGAAAAGGATTTAGATTTTATATGGGCAGATGAGTGGAGACAGATAGAGAGAATTTTACCATAGCAAAGGGTTTGAGGAAGACAGCAGGTGGAAGAAAGTCAAAAGGCAAATGCATTTCTTCTGCTTTATGGTAAGGATAAGGATCTCCATTCGGCACGTTGATTTGGCACGTGATGGGGTATAGAGTCGACGACAAATTGCTGGTTTTATATATGGTACCAGAGCAAAGGGTTTGAGGAAGACCGCAAGTGGAAGAAAGTCAAAAGGCTAATGGTTTCTGCTGCTTTATGTTAAGGATAAGGATCTTCATTTGGCACGTGATGGGGTATAGAGTCAACGACAAACTGCTGCTTTTATATGTGGTAAGGATAAGGAAGTTTGGTAGTTTACTATACTGTTGGCAAATACAGGAAAGCAAAGAGGGCCACGCTAGCTATTGAAATAATAAACTCATGAAAACAGCTTCTTATCCAAGTAAGGAGCAACACTTCTCACCTGTCTATTGAGAGTTTGAACCTTAGATATGTCCCATCCTTCTTTGTGTTCGGACTTTCTTCCTACATACAGGCTACTTTCATACTTGAGTGGGTTGCCTTCCCGTGTGTATGGGCTCTTCCATCTTCGGTTCGTCATGATTGTCATTGGACATGCTGATGCAGATCCTCGAAGCTCTGCAGCTTAAAGGCCTTCTCCATTCGAAGAAAACAGAGCAACTGATCAGCGAGCGGCGAGATTTCGTCTACAATCGGCAATTCGCATGCAGAGAATCTCCGATCGTCATCATAAAGCCTGCAACATATCCTGTTTCGATCAATCGAAGGACTGGAAACGAACCTTCAATTCCAAATTCCAAATAAAAAACCGGAATGAGGCGAAATCGGTTCGAAATCAATCGAAATCCACAGACCGAATGGAGAAGCAAAAATTCAAAACCATTTGACGCGATTGATAGTAGTGGTGTTCACTCGCAAGGAGGAAAGCTTTGACCGTCAAGAAGCAAAAGAAGAAAGGGAAGGATTCGAAGGAACGGAGAAACTCTTCCAGCGTTTCTCCCAAGAACGACAAGAAGCAATTTCCATCCGGATCCAATCTCTCATCAAACAGATCAACGAGGATCCGAAAATAGACGACTGATCTTTCTCCAAAAGATCGGATCTCTGCTCAGACAGAAGACGAGTCCTCAACCATTTCGGAGAGAAGCATCAGTGCATCATCACAAGCAGACCGTGAGGTGAAAAACCAAAAGAATCAAACAAGTTTTGTGTTGTGTTGTCTTTTATGTTTGTTTAGTGAATTTCCGTATTGGTTACGATACTGAGTTCACCACTACCGCACTCAAGTTCGCCGGTCGCCGCCATATACTACGTGGCTAGAAAAGAAGAGTCCAAGAGGTTCCCATCGCTTATAGATGAGGAGCCATCAGCACCGGTTACCATCGCTGCTCGGTATACCTTCACCGCTCTCGGAGAAGACAGAGGAATCCAGTTTGGAGATTTATCTGAGTTTTAATTAAATTTATTTGCGTTTTTGGGAAATTTATCTGAGTTTTTTTTTTAATTTATCTAAGTTTTTTTTTTAATTTATCTGAGTTTTTTTCAAATTTATCTGATTTTTTTGTAAAATTTATTTGAGTCTTTTTTTTTAATTTTATTTGAGTTTTTTTGGCAAATTCTAAATTTTCCAAAAACTCAAATTTTGAATATTTTAAATCCAAATCTTCCAAGAGGATCCGAACTCTGTTTAGTAAAGAGGCAAATTTTTGGAAAATTTATTTGTTTTTTTTTTTTGGAAAATCTTGAATTCGCCAAAAAAATTAAATTTTGAATTTTTGAATTTCAACTTTTCCAAGAGGATCCAAATTCAAATTTTTGAAATCTATTTGGGTTTTAGAATTTTATTTGTCTTTTGAAATGGTAGTTGACCATTATTAATGGCATATCCCACTAATCATGGGATATGATTTAAAGAATGAGTAACTTGGACATTTTAAGTCTTGAAATTTGGAAAAAGAACCTTTTCACACTACGAAAGGAGACTGTGGATCTAAGGCTAAAGTGAAATGTTCAGGGACCTCTTGCCGAATGCTCCATCTTTTTATAGTTTCAATCCAACAATGATTGAAGGTTCAATGAGCATAAAGTTGGCCCTATCCCAGATCATGGGATGAAAAGAGTATCAAAGGAGCCGTATTGATGAAAGGTGGGCCCAAGTGGGTCCCAAAGTATTGGACTGCATTTGTAATTGCGTGTAGGACTGAGGAGAACATTTTCCCTCGCCTTGGATCTCAAAACAAATATTACTATAAAGACTAGTAAACTTAGAGGCTATTAAATCATGGTTTAACAAAATCTAATTATGCTAACTTTAGTTTGAAGCGTATCCATGATGAAACTATTAAATCTGCCCCAACCTACTCCCACCCACAAGCTATGAGGCATATAAACAAGGGAAGATTTCAAATCAGGGATCAAGTTTTTTCTAAATTTCTAATCAGGACTATAAAAAGCTGACATTTCAAGTTAAAACATAAGTTTTCCATTTCCATTTCAAATCAGGACATTTGGCCGAATATAAATTTTCCAGGGACAAAATGAGTTTCCGGGCGACTTTTCTCATGTTATCACGTCTTCTTCTTCCCTCCCTATATCCTCACCTCAATCAGGCATCATTCTCTCGTTTCTCAACCCCCAAGCCAAACAAAACCACAAACAAGATTGGTGTTTGGCCCGCCAGATGGATGAGAGAACAAGAGAGGGAGAATGAGAGAACGATGAGGAGAGATGTTTGACTGGCTAGATGGATGATGGTGAGGGGATGTGGATGGATGATGATGGGGCTGGCCAAGTGCAATGATGGGATGGAGAGAATGATGTGGAAGTTGATGAGCAGTTGGTTAGTTGGCAAGTTACAGGGTTGGATGGCTTTGGTTGAGTGGCTAGGAAATAGAGGGAAAGAACATAGGAGCCAAAGGAAAGAAAGAATAAAAGAGAAAAATAAGAAAAAAGAAAAGAAGAAGAGACAAGAAAGAGGAGAAACAGAGAAAGGATGGGGGAGAATGTCACAAACCCGTCCCACCAACCCAATATTGTTCGCTTTGGGCCTTTGACCCACACGATTTTGTTTCTGGGGCTGACCCGCAAGCATCCGCAAAAGGCCTCAGTACTACAGTAGGCGGGGGTCTGGACTTATAGCCAGGATCCAGACATCTCACCTTTCCAACGTGGGATTGGGTTTGATACCATACAATAAGTATGACACAACCTGAGCCCGAGATTATGATTAATCGGAGTCAACCCCGAGTCGCGTCCCATACTTACTCCCGTAAACTTCAGTCAAACAAAATTCACAAGGGATATCAATTATACACTATGCGAATCATGTACAAAATTGTACAATGTAACAAAATTTCATTTATACTATGTACAAAACCATTCACTTGCATATTTAATACAATGCACGGATGAAAAGTGTGAAACATTTCAAAAAAAATTCCATTCCAAAAGTTTTCTTCCCTGTTTTCGTTTTCATTATCATACTCATATGATATCGAATTATCTCCACTCAGCTAATCCTCCTGGAGGAACCAGAGCGGTCGTCTCCACTGGCTCTGCAGCCTCTGCAGGACCGGCATGAGTAGCTGGGCCTGCAATGCAATCAATAACACTGTGAATTCAACAATTCAGCAATGTATAAACAGATTTATGATTGTACATGCTAAATACACATTTAATCTGTCTAATTCAATGTTAGACCAATACAAATACAATTCAGAATCAATGAGAGTCTTTGTTCAAATTTGGAAAACTACAATAGCATTTCATATCAAATCACATCTTCCTAAAAAGGAAAGAATCACATCTTCCATAATGAAGGAATCATCTTCCCTGAAGGAAGGAAATACAAATAACATGTATTGTGAGATTTATCAGAGCCCGGGCCAGGGACTACTGACATCACCACAGAGCTCCGGAACACTCACACATCATCTGCTGCAACAGGAACAGCTCTAATAAGCTTAACGAAATCACTATGTAGTGGCAAACTCAAGAAACAATACAATTTATCATATTTATTCCGTTTTAATCACAAATTAACAGATTCAATTCAATAAATAATTCTTTTAGAATTCAACTCAAATTATGATCCATTTCAGATACAATTAAGTGTACAAATTCAATTAAAGAATACCAACCATTCAGGAATAATCATCAGTTATTTAATGTACTTGTTATTCTTGATGGACACCACAATTTATATGATTTTATATATTAAAGTCCCGTTAATTAACACCGATGGAGGTAAAACAGTACTGATAGCCTTGATATGATCAATATGCTCTTTCCTTAAAATTCAGAAATTAAATCTAAAATTATATTAGTTTCGGTTAACCCATGATCCATTTTAATTTCAAATTCAGGAATACCAATTCCTAGAAATCCCAAGTTTACTTAAAGTACATTTGATTGAACATTTTGTCAAACAAATTCCGAAATGGTCAATCAAATTCCGTCATTTGGTTGACTAAATATAATTTAGTTACCTGACACAAATTACTAAATCTCCTTAACCAAGATAAGAAATCGCATATCAATGGAGTAAAACAACCTGAAACACTTGCTTCGGGTTTGCTCAAGCAGACTCATGTTCGCTCAAGCAGACATCATCCAGAGAGTGGGTCGCTTCTTCTTGATCACTCAAGCGATGACAGACAGAGACAGGTTCGCGCGAGCAGATCCTTGTTCGCTCGAGCGGTCGCTATACAGAAGGTGGTTTGCTCGAGCGGATTCCTGTTCGCCAGAGCGGATGCTTCAGAATTCTAATTCCAGAATTCTGAACAGTTTTTTTTCTTTCATCAATATCGCTCACAACCTATAAGAAATCTATGGAACCTCCTGTTCCCTTTTCCAACATCATTCATATTCGACAAAAACACTTATATTCATCATTCAATCAATCTCAACATAATCAAATCAACTCATATATTCAAATCATCTTCAACAACTAGATCAATAAACTATAATCCTATAAAACTCAAACCAATAGACATAACTTAGCATTTAATCATCAGTAATCTATTTATACTTGCCTGTAATTCGAGTTTAACTCAAAAACCCCTTCTTTTCAAGCTTTACTTAACACAAAAGTTTCCAATTACAAACCCTAACATCATAAAAATGACCAACAACGATTCAACATGTTGTTTGGGATGAAAAAGAGTTTAAACAACTCATTTGCAACTGAAATCACTCTCAAAACTTACTTGACAGCTTGTTGAAAGGAAATTTGAGATTTCCCTCAAGCTTTAACTCTAAGAAATCCAACCAACTTAGTGAAGAAGATGAAGAAAACAAATTCCTCTCCAGAAAACCACTTGCAAAGTCTCCTTTTCAAGCACTTGGTAGAGAAGAAATGAAGAAGAAAGAAAGAAAAATGCAAGGGTTTGGGTTCGTTAAAGAAAAGAGCAAGGGTTTGGGTTTGTTGCAAGAAATGACCGACTGAAACACAACTTGGGTTCTTTTAGAACCTTATACAATGCACTTTTGCATTTAAACCCCATACATTACTCTTATTCACATTTAAAGTCAAATGAAAACTCATTTGATTCATTTCAAGTCAAATGAACATGAGTATATTATGAAAGTTGATGTACTCGTCGAAATACACACGATGGTATCAAATTTCACCACATTCGACAAAATACACAAAAATCCATATTTACGGAAAAGTCCTTATTTACATCAAATTGAGTCTAAAATCAACTCAATCAATCCAATCTCTTCCAAATTCATTCACTAAGTCTAATTCATTCTCTTGAGACTAATTCGACCCATTTTAGTCATTAATCACCATTAACTCAATTAAACACAATTGATCTACACTAATTTCAACTAATTAGTGTTAATTCTGATTAGTTCGGGACGGGGTGTAACATTCTCCTAAACTTTTAGAATCATTCGGTCCTCCGAATGAAACATAAACAAAATTAAAACATAGTAAATAATTTACTTGAATGACTAGATATTTTCGAGTTATTTGTTCCTCAAGTTCTCATGTGGCTTCAGTGGGTTCATGATGAGCCCAAAGGACTTTAACCCATTTGATTGTCCTCGTGCGTAGTACTTGCTCCTTAGTATCTATAATTTTGACTAGCTCCTCAACATATGTAGTGTTTGGCAAGACTTGAATCTTATCATAATTGATGATGTGTGAAGAGTCTGCCACGTCTATTTTTCGAAGATTGATATCCGATCTTGATATCACCAGATTCGTGTTAGAGACCAATATGTACAGAAGACTCCATTCAGGACCCGATATGGGCATTATGAATTTCTAGTTATGCCTTTTGGTTTAACAAATGCACCTGTAGTTTTTTCGGCTTTGATGAACAGAATTTTTGCTGCTTATGACCAGTTTGTTGTGATCTTCATTGATGACATCCTGGTATATTCAAAGTCAGAACAAGAACACTCACACCAGCTGATAATAGCATTGCAATTGTTGAGAGAAAACTAGTTATTTGCAAAGCTGGAGAAGTGTGATTTTTTTGTTGCAGCAGGTGGCATTTTGGGGTCACATAATTACTAGAGAAGGACTGGCTGTTGATCCAGCTAAAATTGAAACCATTACTAAGTGGCAAAGTCCGAAGAATGTTCCAAAAGTTCGGAGTTTCTTAGGATTGGTTGAATGAACATGAGTGTATTATGAAAGTTGATGTACTCGTCGAAATACACACGATGGTATCAAATTTCACCACATTCGACAAAATACACAAAAATCCGTATTCACGGAAAAGTCCTTATTTGCATCAAATTGAGTCTAAAATCAACTCAATCAATCCAATCTCTTCCAAATTCATTCACTTGAGACTAATTCAACCCATTTTAGTCGTTAATCATCATTAACTCAATTAAACACAATTAATCTACACTAATCTCAACTAATTAGTGTTAATCTTGATTAGTTCGGGACGGGTTGTAATCGAGAAAGAAAGGTAGGCCGTATGGTTGAGGAGATAAGAGCAAGTAGAAGAAGAAAAGAAAAGATAGAAGAAAGAAAAAAAGGAAAAGGGTCTAAGCACACGAGATGATGATGGTGATGAGAATGGGATGGTGACTTTGATTGAGATAGAAAGAAGTGAGATGTAGTTAGACAGTGCGTTGTGCAAGTGCTGGCCAAGACAAACAAATGGGTAAGGGTGTTTGCAGGTTTGCAGGTTGAGTTCAGTGGGTTGGATTTAATGGTGTGATGCAGGCTAGTTAAAGAAAGATGGATGATGCAGGTTTGGTTGGGAGGGAAGAAGTATGAGACTAGTCGCCGGAAAACTTATATTGTCGCCTGAAAAGTCATGTTTTCGCTGGATGTCCTGAATTGAAATGTAAAAGAAAAAATTAAGCCATGTTTTGAAATGTCATTTTTTATTGTCCTGTTTTGAAATCTGGGCAAAACTTGAGCCATGCTTTGAAATTTTCCCTATATAAAACAATTAGTTTGCTGTACGCAAGTCGCTTTTCAGGTGCCATTTTTATCTTTCGTTCCCATTGTTGTTTTAGAGAACATTAAAAGTAAGATCCCTCTGCACGCCAAAAAAAAAAAAAAACAGGAAAGGAATCCCTTTCTTGTAAGTCTCTTTCCAACTGTGAATCAATTTCCTGTATCTCTTTTTGAAAGTTTCTCCTTGTAGCCCTCTGGAAGTTGCCATATGCCTCGTACTGGATCAAAGAAATTTTTTTACAAGGTTCCCTACTCCCTTGTTGTTAAAATATTTTATCATATCTTTTTAAAAGGAAAGTAATTTCCTATATCATTAAAAATATCCAAAGCGTTTGACACATTTATTTGAGGCGTGTTTGTTTAGAAGAATTGGGAGGATTCTTATTTATGAGAATTCTAAGAATTCCAAATGCCGGGAGATGGTCCTTTAGAGGGAAAATATAATCCTGTTTTAGCCCAACTACTTAAATGAGGGTTGGATCCCCAATCAAGTGGCAGCAAAATGCCAGTAAAGTATTGAACCCAACAGCCAGAGCCTTAATTTTCTGTTGTATTTATAATAACTATTCATCATTGACTTTTTCCATCACGGCCTAAATCATGTGATTTATAGAGACCATCTAACATTGGGTAATTGGACCAAAGCAAGCAGGCGCACCAGAAGAGGAGAGTCCTGCCCAAGAGACATGGCGATTTCTGACCAACCTGCAACCCAACCCAAACTCAACCAGTTAAAAAAAGGGTTTAAGTTATTATTTTTTACCCGATTAGAAAAATGGGATTGATTAAAATCAAGCCATTCTTAGTTTTCAACCTTGCAATCTAATGGAACCCAATCCAATCCTACTACTTTTCAAAACCTGTCTAGTAAAATAAGTGTTCATGTTGACATTTTTGGCCATGAATGGATTCGGTTTTAGTTAAGCCTATACATGTTTCATAGCACTCAAACTTACCAAAATCCAAGCCATTGAATCCTCAAGCCCTCACACTATAAAATTCTAGGTAACATTATGAAAATTTCAAAGTGATATCGCACAGTAGAAAACTGTGATACTATCATAACTAAACATGAAAGCAAATAGTGAAAGTGGAAATAGCTCCGTGAAAAGAAGCATCTCATCTCACATAGTCGCTCAAGGTTTAATCCCTGGGTATGCAATTATCCCTATATATACTATACCACTAACATGGGCGGCGCTACATTGATCCCAGTGGCGTCAATTGACCCCACTGAGATCTGAAAAGAATATTAAAAAAAAAAAAAAATTTCCCTCATGAATTGAACTTATGGGAAGCTTTTGACCCTACTCATGCCTAAGTTAATGGGCCATCTGTTTACCAAAATAAAAAAAATCGATGGGCCCAACTTTTATTTTTTAAAGAAAATTCTCTTTCTTAGACATTTTATCAGTAACTCTTCATTTACCCTAACTTAAACTCTAAATACGGTATTCTCCCCATATTAAAAGGAGAAAACCCTAACATTCAGATTTAGGCATATAGACTCCCACCCCCAGCCAAGCAGCAGAGAAAAAAAGAAGAAGAAGAAAAGTGCACTTGAGGTCATGAATTAATCCCCAAAAGAAGAAGAAAAGGAAGAAGAAAGGTCCCATCTTTTTTTTAATATATTTTCCCTGATATGCGCTCTAGCAACAAGTTTTTAAAACTCAAAGGAGTTTGTGACATTGCTTGAAAATTAGTGGAGACAAAGAATGATATCGTATACCCATTGGTTTATTTGATTCTAAAATTGGTGTTGATTTTACCAGTAGTGACTGCAATGGTTGAAAGATATTTTTCAGCAATGAAGTACATAGTGTTGATAATGAAGCTATTGTGCAACAATTTCAACACATTAAAACCCGTTGAGGGCAACTGTAGGAGTTTATGTATTTGGATTTTTTTTTTTTTTTTTGGGATTAAGAACTATTAGTAACAATGTATTAAATTTTCTGTTTATTTTTGTTTGAGAATTCAATGTTATCTTTATTGAATTGTCGGAAATAGATTATTTGAGAATTTTATATTATATTTGTCGAATTATCGAAAGAAGATGACATATGTTGCTAAAGGAAAAAATAAATTTATTCGATTTGTGGAAGATAAGTCTTTTGTTGACCCAACTGACTCGAATTCCTGGAGCCGCCACTGACTGCTAACCCAATTAGCAATGAAAATGAAAATAATAATTACTAAGAATCTAGAAGAATAAACTTTAGGGCCCATCCATGTACATGAAATTTGATTTTTAGGAATTCAAGGTACGGATTTCAACATAGGATTAGAAGTGCTCATGGCTTGGGCCCGGCCCGACTTTGGCCAGGCTTGGGCCTTAGTTTTAGTACTCGGGCCGGGTTGGACATCTTATTTCAGCCTATTTAATAGATGGGCTAGGCTTGGACTCAATTGTAAAGAGCCCAAAGCCTAGCCCAATAGAAAAATAATAATAGGAAATGTAGATCAAAGGATTCAAACAATGATACTTTCGCAAAAAGTGTCAAGAACAACCAATTAAGCCACACACAAAATCATATAACTAAACTCTCTTTCTAAATTATATATCAATCTTTGGTTGGGCTCGGGCTTACAAGATTCTAGGCAGGACGGTCTTGGGCCAACTCCTTATAGCCTGATTTGGGCCTAGCCTGGGCTTGGACATACTATTTAGAACCCAGGCCGGGCCTGCATATTTCTTAGCCTGACTCATCCCAACCCACGAACACCCCTACATAGGATTATTAAAGTGGTGACGTGTGAGTGTGACAGTAATGCGGTGGACATAAAGAGGCATCATCACTTTCCTGGAATCTGAATTACTAAGTTGATGGCAGGATATTCACTTTCCTCCCAATGAAATAATATTCAATAGATTAAGGGCAGAAAAGTGAACAATTTTTTTGCGGAAAATCCATTTTTCATACATTTGGTGAGGAACAATTTCATGGAAACGCTTTTTTACCTTGTCATCATTTTCCTTGCTAACGCTAAAAATGGGTTTCTGGTGCCGAACATCCCATAAACAACCCCCACAACTGATTCCTCACACAAGACAATCCACACTCAAAAGAACATGCCCAAACCAGCCCTCACACAGTAGTAAAACTAAAGATAAATAGGCCAACGGTCCAAGGGATACAGCTATCACCACCCAAGGAAAGGTTAGCAAAAATGGCTCACCACCAAGACCAATTTTAAGGGATACAGTAGCACCACCCTCTCAATCAATCTAGGATACAGAACCAAGGTTAAAAACTCACCACTCAAAGGATTCAGCCTAGGAGATACCGACTTTATAAGATAGAAAACCCAAGAGAGTCTATTTTCATTCAATTGATCAAAAGTTGTTCAAGTTACATGACTTGTGACTTTTAAATAAAAGACTTGTCTTGGAGCAGCCCTCCAAGCATGGGAAAATCAAATCATAAAAGCTAACAACATATTACAATAAGAAAATAAAAACAAAGTTGACTACCTAACTTGAAAATAAGAAAAGACTCCTCATTTCCCGAAATCTGCCAAATTCTGACAACCAGAAGTTTTTCTATCATAACTTCTTCTAGGAACCTTCATTTGACCGGATTCAACATATGATGTTGTAGTTAAGAGCATGATCTTTCCAACGACTAGTGACACGTCCCCTAATTCCATCTGTAACCAAAGTTATGACGTTCCAAAAATACCCTTCAAACTGGATCCGCTACTCAACTGACCATGGTAACAATTTGGAACCTCTTTGCATTTTGGGCCGAATGGATGCATGGAGATTGGGCCAAATGGATGCATGGAGACACTCCCATGTCAATCTCCCTTGGTTGGAAAAGACTCGACCTCAAGTCGGAATTGCTAGCTTCACCATGATAAGGAGACAAGTCCGCAACATTAAAAGTTGGAGAAACACCATAAGAATCTGGTTACTAATCTTGTAAGCATTCTCTCCAATGCATTGGAGCACTTTGAATGGACCATCAGCTCTAAGATTCAGCTTTTCATACTTCCCACGAGGAAAGCGATCTTTGCTAAGATGAATCCACACCAAATCTCCTTCCTTGAACTCAACATGCTTGCGGTGCTTGTTTTTAGCCTTCTTGTACTTCTCATTTTGCTTCAAAATCTTCTCTCGAACTTGAACATGTTCTTGATCTCACCAACTCTAGCATCAACATCTCCATTGATATCTTTGTTAGAAACAATAGGAACCAAATCCAAAGGGCAGATAGGATTCTTACCATACACTACTTCAAATAGACTATGATTAGTGCTTTGGCTTTTCGAACAATTGTAAGCAAATTCAATTTGAGTGAGACCAAATCCCATTGCCTAATATTCTTCCCCACATAACATCTCAAAAGATTTCCCAAGCTGCGATTAACAACCTCTGTTGGTCCATCGGATTGTGGATGATAAGATGAGTTGAAATTGAGACTAGTACCAAGCTTCTTCCAAAGTGTACGCCAAATGTGACTCAAAAACTTGGAATCGTGATCTAAAACAATTGTCTTTGGAACACCATGAAGCTTCACAATTTCTTTGAAGTACAAATCTGAAATATAAGAAGCATCGTTAGTTTTGTTGCAAGAAACAAAATGAGCCATCTTCGAAAATCTATCAACAACCACCATGATTGAGTCTTTGTTCCTTTGAGTTTTAGGCAAACCCATCACAAAATCCAAACTAACATCTTCCCAAGGTGCATAAGCTACTGGTAACGGTGTATACAGCCCCGTATTTTGCCCATGAGTCTTCACCACATTACACACTCTACATTGTTGCACATGTCTAGCTACATCTCTCGCCATCTTTGGCCAAAAGAACTTCTCTTCCACTAGAGCATGTGTCTTATCTCTCCCAAAATGACCACCTATCCCACTGTCATGAGCTTCCATAATAATGGTTTGTCGAAGCGAACATTGAGGCACACACAACCGATTGGCCTTGAAAAGATACCCCTCATGATTCAAGAACTGCTCAAACGGACCCTTTTCACTCTTTTGCCAGATGCTACCAAAGTAAGAATCATTAGCATATAATTCTTTTAAAATCTCAAACCCCACCACTGTTATTTCCATCATGGATAGCAAGGAATGCTTTATACTCAAAGCATCTGCCACCACATTCTGAACTCCCGCTTTGTGCTTAATTGTGAAGTTATAAGCTTGAAGAAACTCCACCCATACTGCATGTCTTCGATTGAGCTTGTGTTGGCTATTAATGAACTTCAAAGCTGCATGATCTGAAAAAAGCACAAACGGTTTAGCAAGAAGGTATTGACCCCAATGACTCAAAGCTCTATAGATTGCGTAGAACTCCTTATCATAGGTAGAGTATTTCTTGCTAGAATCATTCAACTTCTCACTAAAGAATGCAATCGGCTTCCCCTCTTGACTTAGAACAGCACCAATACCCTCATTATAAGCATCACACTCTACCTCAAATACCCTTGTAAAATCTGAAAGTGAAAGAATTGGAGCTTCGATCACCTTTTTCTTGATCAGCTCAAAGCTTCTACTAGCCTCTTCTGTCCACTTAAAACCATCCCCTTTCAAGCATTCGGTAATTGGAGCCACAATAGAACTGAACCCCTTGATGAAACAACGATAAAATGAAGCAAGCCCATGGAAACTTCGAATGTCATGGACTGTTTTCAGCTCAAACCAGCTAAGAATTGCTTCCACCTTGCTAGGATCCATCTCAATGCCATCTTTAGAGACCACATATCCCAAGAAAATAAGGCTCTCCGTAAAGAACTTGCATTTCTTCAAGTTTGCATAGAGTTTTTGCTCTCTCAAGATGCTAAAGAGCTGCAGCAAATGATCCAAATGCTCTCCTTCATTTTTGTTGTACCCAAGAATGTCATCAAAATAAACAACAATGAAATGCCCAATACAAGGCTTAAGGATATGGTTCATGAATCTCATGAATGTGCTAGGAGCATTAGATAGCCCAAATGGCATCACCATCCACTCATATAGGCCATCTCTAGTCTTGAAGGTTTCTAGAATGGCACAGAAAGCATCCAAAAAAAAACAAAACAAAACAAAACAAAACAAAACACAAATGCTGAAGTAAGATATACATTATGAATATTGTTTGATTAAATAAAATCTGATGAATGGACAATCAAAAAAAATAAAATAAAAATAAAATAAAAACACAAATGCTGAAGTAAGAAATACATTATGAATATTGTTTGATTAAATAAAAACTGATGAATGGACAATCCCATGTGAGGATCATATCTCCTTGTCAGTTGATATATGTTGTGATCAAATGGCAAATAATGTATCTAATAACACACACACACACACACAAAAAAAAAAAAAAAAAAAAAGAAAAGAAAAGACCACTAAGTAAGAAAAAAATCTGAACTAAAATATACATTATCATGAATACTTTTTGGCAGGTAAATAAACATTGCGAATGGACATTGTGAAGGTTGTGACCAGGAGAGGAAGGTGTATAAAATGGTATAGAACGTATCTCATAACAAAAAAAAAAAAAAAAAAAAGTCTGTTACAATACACATTTTGATACTACTTAGCTTCAGTACACATTGTGAATGGACAAATTCCATGTTCCAATTCTTACCAGCAAGAGCACATTGAAAATCTACAGACACAGACTGAATGCCTAGCCACAAAAAGTGCATGCATATCCATTATAAGACTACACATAGTCTAAGAGACTCGTCAAGCAACTGTTTCAATGTATACAAAATGTATCATCTTTTTCTATGAAGTAGTCACATATAGACACGACTAGACAGACAATCATACAAAAGGTTTTGAGCTTATTGGTGCACATAACTACTGTCGAGCAGGTGGATAACGACATCTCTTTCGATTATGCCCAATCTGGCGACAATTAGAACAAGTGACTTGTCGCTTTTGTCTGTCCTCTGTACGAGTTCTGTTCTTTTTAGGTCGGCCAGCTAGTCGTCGTGCATGTGGAGGTAAGACGCAAAGATTGCTCTGAACTTCCCATTGGTGGACGTCTCTGATCGCATGGACGATATCGTTATATGTTGACCGATAAACATCACTCGAGAACCAATGCTCACAATAATCATATGGATCAACTCTTCTCATTTGAATTGCTGCCACTGCATGCGAACATGGAATACCTAGAACATCCCACTTCCGACAAGAACAGGATCGCAAATCAAGATGCACCACATCAATGTACTCGGAAGAGTGAATCTGGTATTTGAATTGACTTGCGGGTCGGACTCCCATTCGACGGGATTCATCGAATTCTTTACTCAATATTTTCTCGGCATATGGAGTTAGTCTTGTACGCAAGCCAAGTGAACTGCGATGGCGCACCTCATAAAATTCCATTAATTTACAAAGTACGGCCTCAACTTGTTTTGTGATTGGATACTCCCTAGCCTCTTTCAATAAACTGTTTGTGCATTCCGCAACATTGGTTGTGATCATGTCATACCGTCTCCCTTCTACAAATGCATTTGCCCAGTGCTACGGCCCAATGTCTTCAATCCACTTGAATGCTCTTTCATCCATATCCTTTATTTCAGCCATATATCTCTCATAATCAACCCGCCTATATGCTCTTGCAGCATTCCAAAATTTCACCATCAGAGCCTCGTCCTTGTACTTCTCTTTAAAGTTTGCTGATATATGACGCATACAGTAGTTATGACTAACGTGAGGAAAACGTTCTTGAACGGCTCGTATGAGGCCTTTTTGTCTATCAGATACAATAGTCAAATTAGGAAAGGGCCCTAAGTTCACATCCAACTCTGCAAGGAACCATTCCTATGTTTCTCTATCCTCTATCTCAGCTATGGCAAAAGCAATGGGAAATAACTTACGGTCTCCATCATATGTCACGGCAACAAACAAAACTCTAGGATATTTTCCACGAAGGTGGGCACCATCAACAGCTATTAATGGGCGTAATGAACTCTTGAAAGAGCGGATGCTTGAACCAAAAGCCCAAAATAACCTCTAGAATGAATTATCATCTTCCCTGATCAGATGAGACACGCTGCCTGGATTTGTCCTTTCTAGTTCAATGCAATAACTAGGCAGGATTCTGTATGAATCTTCATAAGAACCACGTATATCAAGCAATGCTGTCTCTTTTGTTAGCCAAGCTTTCCTGTAGCTGATATGGACGCCAAACTCTAATTGCTGTCACAATTTCTTTTGGACTGTAACTTGGATGGAGACGCAGCCGTTCTTTTATCCAGTCAGCAATCAAGGCCGATGTGGCCTGAGAATGTGCGAGTCCCATCATTGGCTTCGAACAAGTATGTTTTTCAGAATATGTTCGCACAATAAACTGCGGGCCGGACTGCAGGATAGATCCATGGATGCGCCAAGGACATTGATGATCACCACACCTTGCACTTAATTCTGTCGTAGACCTTTTCACCCAATGAAGCTCAAAATTACTGTACATTGCAAATTTTCTCAATGCAGTCCTAAATGATTCACGAGTCTGAAATCGTCTTTCATTCCACATTTTACGAAAAGATGCCTCATGGTGATCCACACCAATATGGTCATCATTAGGAACTAAAGTATCAATAACATCTTCTACTCTCACAACATTTGATGCATGACCGAATCTTTCTTGTGGATGTGATGTTCTACATGGTCCTAAGGCAGTTTGCAATTCATATTCTCTAGGGTCAACATCAATATCAAAATCATCTTCATCATTTTCAGCCCCCTCTTCCCCTACATTGCACCCTCCATCGAAACAAGGAATTTTGGGTACTGCAACCGTTTCCATCCAATCCATGACAACTTCATCCCTTATATTAGAGAATTTTCCATTTTCATCTTTTGAAAGATTAATGGGAGCTATTAAATCTTCAAGCATGGCCTCCACAAATGGGTTATCATGAGGTACAACAGGCATGTTAAGGTCAAACTGGCTTCGAACATGAGAAAATGAGACGTCGCACCTGCATGGCAAACAGTCACTCATATATAAATTACATAGTATTATCAATTAAATGTGTAGTGAACCAAACCTATAAACATCATCTCTTGTTGAAGGGCCACCTGTATCCTTTTTAGCGTTGGGAGAGTTTGTGGTATTTGTATATGTCATCGAATTCCCCCTGCGTGAATCACCATGTCATAAAACAATTAGTAACATAACTAAAACAAGTTATTAAACAAATTAGCAGTTACTGCATTTTTTATGATGGGTTGTGGTGGCACCTGTCCAAATTGAATGATAGTTTATTCCCTCGCTGGCTGATAGGCCGAGCGTATGTAGACCTTAGATGTAATGGTTGTTGGCTTGCACTTGCTTCACTGTTTGTATGCAAATACATAAATATAGCTTGACTTCCATTTTGGAATAATCTGAACATCCGATGGAGATCATCATCACCTCTTATGGTTATGAACGTGAAGCTTCGGTCATTATGATACTGATATTTCATATTTATATGCTCATCATGAAGCTCCCAACTAGTTTCTTCGTTTATCTTTCCGAGTAGTTGATTGAAGGTTATATTGACATTGACCCATATTACCTTCTGCTCACCACCATTGTAGATTGGAAGTGGATTGCTTACGTCTAATATACCATTAAAATGGCATATTATACATATCTCAATATTATCCATCCTACAAAGGAGAACACGGATTTCGAATAATAAGATTTACTTTTGAATAATTTTGAAGTTACTCACAAACATTCATATAATCCATGAAAATTTAACGTGTGAAAATAAATATCGGAATAAGTATTTCTTTAGTAAATAAGATGAATGTTAGGAATTACTAAGATTTGAAGGTTGTTAAATATAAAATAAAAAACTACTCTATGCATATATGGAAAATTAAAAAAGTTAAAATCTATGCATTGACATTTAGGATATAACGAAGCTACATATTTCTATAACATTATTAATCAAATAACAATGCATTATCCGTTCAAAAAAAATTAAATAAATGCATTATCTTAATCAATTCTATACTTAGATATTCTAGCAAATTTATTTTACATCCCATTGGTACTAATTCTCTACATTTAGCAAAAGTAAACCCCCCCATTGAAATAAAATAATAACAACAACATAGGGTTTGGTTAGTTGGTGCCATATCTTTGGGGTTTTGATGTTAGATAGTCACAAATGTCTTTAACTGTTATCTAGGCAAGCTACAAAGTCAAGCCTCAATTGTGAAATCAATCAAGACCATTCATCTAATGAATATCACCATTCGTTGATAGATATTAAAGAATCTAAACCATTTAATCGTTTGCTTACTTATATATAGCATTAAAAAAATCATTAAAATTTTAAGATAATGATTAAAATGATGTTTGTAATGTCTCAATAACAGGAAAAGGCTAAAAGAATATGTGGACATTCTGAGTTTGTACTGGGGCCCACCATAGGACGGGATGAACAAGACATGCCACATTGTTTTTTGCGACCGGACGTCCAACCCAAATCCAATTGTTGATAATTCATGATGAGAACAAGGAGACTTTTTAATATATCAACAACAGGATGTTCATAAAAAAGTGAGGTTCCACAAGTCCCACTTAAGGTCACTATTAATATTTACACAAAATACTTCAAATATTTTTACAAGTGGTATTCCTTGTATTTTAACTTTTTTTTTGAAAGACACAAAGTAGAAAAAAAATAATACAATAAATAAGAGGGAGATACATATAAGGTGGAAAACATGGAATGAATACCTAAGACAAAGATGTGGCATGAGATTCAATCACTATATATGATAATGGCCTAAGATTGACATGCAGAGAATGTGGCAGGAGATCACTCGTTATATATGGCAAGAGATCATTTGTTATGTGGCAGGAGCTGCACTTGAAGAGCAGGGAAGTAAAAAACCTGAGACGAAAGCAACGGAACGGAAAAAACTTATAAACAGAAATACATTTGTTGACTTTTAACCTCTCATTTTTTGCGATATGACAACATAAATTGCGATATCGCAACTAAAAAATTGTGATATCGCAACTATGCATTTGCGGTATATCGCAACAGTTGTTGTGATATCGCAAATAAAAATGCAGTTTCTGCCTACGAAGCTGTACGAACTGTACGGAGAACGTCTGGGTAATATGTTCAACTTTGGTAACAAGAGGGAGAAATCGAGTACTGTAGGTGACCGAACAGAAATTTCCCCATAAAAAAATAAAAACAAAGTTGACTACCTGACTTGAAAATAAGAAAAGACTCTTCATTTCCCGAAATCTGCCAAATTCTGACAACCAGAAGTTTTTCTATCATAACTTCTTCTAGGAACCTTCATTTGACCGGATTCAACATATGATGTGGTAGTTAAGAGCATGATCTTTCCAACGACTAGTGACACGCCCCGCAATTCCATCTGTAGCCAAAGTTATGACGTTCCAAAAATACCCTTCAAACTGGACCCGCTACTCAACTAACCATGGTGACAATTTGGAACCTCTTTGCATTTTGGGCCGAATGGATGCAGGGAGACACTCCCGTGTCAGTTTCCTATAAGGGGGTAAAGGAATTGCATTTTCTTATAAAACTTCTCCCTCCTATATGATCTCATATCCTCACTCTTTTCCAGCTCAACCCAAAACATCATCATTGCATTATGATTTTGTTTTCTTTGATTAGTTGGGTATATGTATGATGATTATTTATGTAATGGCTCATCTAATTTTCAATAACGAATCTACAGATGTACCAAACAATATTAGCACCAAACATGAATTTCTAAATTCCACTTAAATCCATTTTCAAGGTTTCCATTTCTATGAAATTTATTGATGTGGCAGTTTCATGTTTTCGCGGAAAGAGCATGTACACAAAGATGCCCTTAATAGATTTTCACCAATGTTTGTTCAACTTTAACCACCCTTAAAAAATGTGAATTTCTAAGAATTCTGTTCACGGAAACGAAAGGACCTTAACCATATATATATGACCTTAACCATATTTATATTTATTTACTCTGCATTGATTTACTAATTTTAATTATTTAAAATTCAGTTCATTTTGTGCACGTTAACAATGCTCTCTCCCAAAAAGCCCCGCATTTAAAAATATATCACAGTAACTTGAACTGCACACAGAATGACTTCACCAAAAACAGAATCCGTCACAACAGGCCAAAGAACGGTGAAAAAAAAGTCAAAAGAAGCCACCATCATGTGACCTTGTCAACAAATGCCTTGACATTTCTATCGGAAGAACCACCTTCTCTAGCAGCCTCTGTCGCCATATCCCTCCATTTGTCCGCGTTCTTCCTCATCTCCTCCCCACTCTCTCCTTCCATCACCTCTTCCAAGCACCTCTTGAGCTCCCCACCTTTCACCACCCCATCCTCATCCACTACCAGTCTCACACCCGTCTTCCAAACCTCCTCAACCAGCTTCGCATTTATCTGCTGGTCCGACCACTGCGGAAAACACACCATCGGAACTCCCACAGCCAAACTCTCCGTCGTCGAATTCCACCCACAATGGCTCACAAAACAACCAACAGAAGGATGAGACAAAACCTCCACCTGAGAACACCAAGACACCACCAACCCTCTTTTAGAAGCACTTACTCGAGCTCGAATCTCTTCTCTTCCTTCGTTTTGTGCTTCTCTAACCACCCACAAAAACACCCGTCCGCTCTCCAACAATCCATTTGCTATCTCCTGTTAGAGAATATCTTAGAATAGTTAGGATTAGCATAAGACTACGGCTTTTGTTTTTTTACTGTGTTGGTTTGTTTTAGAATACATAAAAATTGAATAGGGTCCAAAATGAAGATTAAATGTAAATTTACAAAAGTTAACATAAAATAACATTTTCTTTAGCAAAATAGAATAAGATGCCACGTGATGCTCGTTTTTTATCTTCATTTTTAACCACCCTATATATTCAATTTCCATGTATTCTAATGCAAATATTAATGGCTATATTTGAAGTTAAATGGTATTATATCCTGCATAGAGTTATTATTAGCCGCTACAGTGATTTTATCTCAATGAGTTTACTTAATACTTAATTAAAAGTTGATACCTCCATCTGCTGCTTTGACAGTGCAGACAGTGTACCGAAAGAGACATAAACCACAGAAGACTTCTGCTTCGACTCCAGCCATTCAATGTAGTCGCTGGAAGTCTCGACGCGGCTTTTGCCGCCTAGAAAGGCCGAGGGAATCAACGGCCCGACTCCAGCCATCTGAACCGAATGGACGGCTCTCAGCGCTGGTTCTTCCAAGGCGTCGAAGGTGTTCACAAGCACATGAGGCTTCTCTTCTTTGTCAAGTGCCTGAAACAGCTGTTTGATTGAAGAAAGAATGAAAGGGTAAGAATCCGAAGGGAAGATAAAAGAAGGAAGCTCTCTGTGGGTGAGTGGTGGCAGGCCTGGTAATTTTATGGAAGAAGAGGGGTCTTTGTTCAAGCTACTGATTATGGCGTCGGAGCCATGGAAGTAGTGGTGATAGATGACGTACACAGCTGCAGGCTGTATCCAGAGGTGACAACAGGGGATGCCCAAGTCACGTGCTACGTCAGCTGCCCAGGGGAGGAGGAGGGTGTAGATGACGCAAGTGACTGGGAGTCCCTCGCGCGAGAAGCTGCGGACGAGGTCGGAGACGGCGACTGGGCCGGCTTGGTTGAAATCCGCCATGTATTTTGTGCCCTCCTTGTAGAAGTCAAAGACGTCGTCGTAGCCGTCGGAGAAAGGGGCGTAGGATAGGGGGTCGTCGGAGGTGGGGGGTTCTAGCATTCGCCGGTGGGCGTAGATAGTGGAGGAGAATGTGACCCGGTGGCCGGTGCCGGCCAGGCGTCTGGCGAAGTGGAGAGCTGGGTTGATGTGGCCTTGGGCCGGATAGGTTAGGACTAGGAAGTGTGGAGCCATTTTGGTGCGAGGTGGGCTTGGTCCTTCCTTATGGGTAGTTTTTGAGTGCCCTACTTATATATAGAGAAGTTGAGAAGATCAGTGATGCCTCCATTACATTTGCTCTTACGTCACACAGGAATAATGGGCTGCAACAGTCCCCCGCAGGTTAGGTTGATCGGATCACATAACTGTATATAGATTGAAATATAATATCTGTCCCTTATTTTTGAAACTGGCAAGACAGTATCAACGTAAGTTCTGACTGATAAACTTGTTCGGTCTTAGATTCATACAGGTTTTAATCCATGAGTAGAGCCTGAAATACGAGTCGTTAATATCATTAGTTGTAAATCAAAATCAGCTTTGGACGTCGATCATTTTTCTATTTAATCTTGAATCAACTTTTATATTTTTATTTTAAGAAAAAACCAAAAAACTAAAGAAAATGAAAAGGAAGTCTAGGGTGATTTTGGAAGTGGTCCCTTGTCATCTAGTTAGATCTGGATCTGGAATCAGACTTGTCATTTAAAAAGGGTTCAAGTTCCAAGTCCAATATGGTTTCTTCTCGAAACCGATTGATAATTTACATCCCTTGCCACAGAACATGTTCCCACCATGCTCGTGCCTGAGGTTGATCCCTAGAACTTAGGTGAGATGGGAATTAACGGTTACAAACAGATATCTGATTCTCTGATCATCTGGAAGTTCAAATCTATAAAAAACCGTCTTGAAGCTTATTTTAAGTTCTAATCCATAAAAGGGTCTAGGTCCATGATCCAATTTAGGTTTTGATTGATAAGCGGGTATGGTTATGAGTCCATCTAGGTCCAACCCATGGACATAAGACCCAAGATAAACCTTTGATATTGCAAACTATAGTTCAAAATCAACTTCTTTTGTTTTTACATTTTTATGCATAATCTTGAAGGTAGTAGACTCAATGCACTATCATAAGTTGAATGATATGCTTATTTTAAGAAGAAATAATAAATGAAGAGAAAGTAGAACAGGTTTTGGAATTAGATTTCGGTCATTTGTACCTAATTCCAAAAAAGGTTCCGCGTCAAAACTAGAACCATTATTTAGAAACGGATTTGAATCCGGATCAAATACTTTCGACCCGGAACCGTCCCGTTTATAACCATAGATGGGATAACCCTTACCACCAGGCTATTGGGTACTTCTTGATGGGGTTCGATCTAACCCAAGCCATATAGTAGGGATTGAAAGTCTTAGCCTTAACACAGGCTTAAGTCCCAATAACTCAAACTCTATGAGATTTCAATAAAGATGAAAAACTATGTAAATTTTACCAAAACACAGTTAAAATTAAGCAATCACACAGAGAAACAAAACACAAGAATTATACGTGGAAAAACCCTACACGGGAAAAAACCACGGGCCTTATCGTCTAGGCCAACAGACAACCAAGCACTAAATCAAATAAAAGTTACAAGTAAGAACTCACACCCCTTTCCCAGTTTGTGACTCAACCTAAGGACTGTGCTCACTTGCCGACCACTCGCCGTACACTTTCGCCATGCTTGAGCTGATCATCTTGAATGCGTCTTCAAGATAATTCCACTTCGGATGAGAAGAAAAAAACTCCAATGCTCAGAACTTCAGATCAGCAGAATAGATGCTTTGGAGAAGAAGACCAGATTACTCTTTGTTATGATGCTAGGGTTAGAAAAACCAGAGTATCGTCCAAAAGATGCTACCACGAGTATATGTGCTTCCAATATATATGTTTAGGTCATCCACACAAGAGGGAAAAAAAATCGTCAGATCCGAATTTTTCTCAACACAGGCGCTTGAGCGCATACATGCGCGCTCGAGCGCACGAAGCTTCTGTCTTCACCGCGCTCGAGTGGATGGACCTGTGCTTGAGCGGATGTAGAAACTGTCTGGCTTGAAAAGCAGTCTCTTGAAGCAGTCCTTCTAACAAAATACATTGTAAAATGCAATCCCGGTTTTGTCCACAACCCAATGAATTAGCCAACACACTCATAAAACCTAACAATCTCCCCCTTTGGCAATTCATGGACAAAACATCCTAATGACAAAAAAAATCTACCCAAGACAATAGACACAGACAAAGACAGATCTTAGATATGAAGCTTCGTAGATAAGTCCTGCAAATATACTCATTCACAACTCAAAATCAAGTGTAAAATATCATATGGTCACAATAAAGAAATAAAGATATATAATATCATAATCATAATATCAGAACCAACAAAATGTGATAATATCATAACCAACAAAATGTGATATTGTCTCTCTCAAAGTGATCTCCCCCTTTTTGTTCATGAATAAACAAAAGGAGACCCATAGAGTACTGTTTGGATCAAAACAACAATTTAGAGCTCACTGATGTTCTAAACGAGCAAGAATGGCAGCCAGGGATTCATCCACTGAAGTAAATCGAGTATTGATATTCGCATTCAGGGAATTGTAATTGGCGTTCAGAGCATGAACTTCATTCTCCAGTCAAGTGAAACGAGCCGACACATTATCCTGCTCCCCCTCATCAGCGTCAACATCATCCTCCTCAGCGTCCTCTATAATGTGAGCTTCGGATTGTTGCAGAGAACGGCGATTGATAGGACCTCGAATTTTTCGAACCGTATCAAGTTGACGCCATTCCACTTCCTTAGAGAGCAGAAACCGAGTAAGCAACACACCGAAAGGAAGAGTAGCATTTCTAGGTGCACTTGGAATCTTGACCATGACGTTGTAAATCATGAGTGGAACATTTACAAGACTTCCCATCCCAATATAGTACAAGGCCATTCAATGTTAATGATTGACAGTTGTTGTGTGGCCACGAGGTTCTAAATTTGTGGAGTAGAACCAGTTGAGGAACCTATATTTGGGAGTTAACACCCCATGAGAGAGGGTCCCAGTAGCCCACGGATGTCTAGCACCGACCAACTCTGTAGCACATGAAACAAATTCCTTGGAAGAGCCTGATTTGGAGGAAGGGGATAATCCCATTGCGCATGCTCGGCAATACCAAAAAAATTAGCAAGCACTGATGGAGAGATGACAAAATTCTTGCCACGTACGAAAGTAGTGAAGTCATTATCCCGAATTGTCATATTGCAGTAGAACTCTCGAACCCAGTTTACATTAATCTCATCAATGTCAAAAGTGTAAAGAAATTCCCAACGTCTAGCCCTTATAGAAACATACTCATCAGTGGACTTGAACGAGTCATCAATCTATCGTTCAGAGCCAACAGTCCGGTTAGCAAAGAGTTCCACATAAGCTTCAGATTTGGTTAACGACGGAAACACAGTTGCATCAAATCTTGACGAAGAGGAGGAGCCGGCAACATTTTTCCTTTTCTTAGGAGCCATTTCAAATGAAAAAACTGGGTGAGGAATTCTCACAAACAACCGTCATGCATGTAGATATCAAGAGAAGAACACACCAACAAGAAGGGTGAAAAGGAGCAAAAATTATGCACCCAAACAGGAGACAAGACAATGGACAAGCAGTTTCCATGTAGCAAAATGATCTTGTAGCACGATAAGAACAACAGAACTCTCACAAAGCAAGTGTGAACCATTTCCAACCTTCAAACTTCTTCAAACACACACTACTCCAATGATTCTAAAACATCCACCAGAAGAAAAAGAGCAACAGCAAATGCATTGTAGAGCACTAGATAGGGTAAAACCAATGATTGTGCCAACATTGGGCAAAAACGAAATCCCACAAAGAACACCCAAATGAAAACATTTAACAAAAAATCTCAAAAGCTAAGCACATGAACAAGAAACAAGCATTAACGTGATCAATGTAAAATGTAAAAAGTAAAATGTTTACCTTTTGGAAGGGAAGAAATAGTGAGCCCTAAAGTGGATGGAGCAGAGAGACCAATGGACGAGAAGGAGAAATGAAATGAAAAGAGACAGTGTGGGGTATTAAATTCACTGAAGGCAAACTCAACGTGCGCTCGAGCGCGCGATCATGCGCTCGAGCGCAGTGAAGGACAAACGAAAAAAATGTTGTATTACCTATAGTCAAGCTCGGACTAAAACACATTTATTTGCAAGATTTGAAGAAAAGACCACTGTAACAAAAACAATTTCAAGTTGAAAATTCCCAAAAGAACAATATGATTGAATGTGTAAAAAAAATGTGAAAATGAAAAGAGGTGCGAGTTACTCCCCCTAAATTACAGCTCTCCTTCCCCTTTTTTTTTTTTTAATTGAATCAATCGCAGCTTTTTTTTAAAAAAACCTTCACTGCCGACTTTCACACTAATGAAAATGGTAGCCTTCGCCAGAGAAACTTTTCTTTCAATCTGGAAGCTTTCACACATAATCATAGGTAGTCCTGACCTCCAGCTTTTTAAAATAGCTCTCTTCAGGGACAAGATTTAGAGAGAGCACTCAAAAAGTGAGAATGGATGTGTGTTTCAATCACACAATTCTAAAGGGAAAATCAAGGTCAAGACAATACAGCTGTACAAACTTCAAGCAAAAAAAAATGTTTAGAAGAGCTAAACAAAATCAAGTATGTGGTCCAATGCCTAAGGATTTTCTAAGGGAATGGAAGCGAATAGGATCGAGAGGTTTGGTGAGGATATCGGCCAATTGATTTTCGGTGGAAATGTGTTCCAAAGAGAGAACTTTTTCTTCTACCAGATTACGAATAAAATGATGTCGGATGTCAATGTGCTTAGTTCGTGAGTGTTGAACCGGGTTTTTTGAGATATCAATTGCACTCTTGTTATCACATAAAACAATCATTGAGGCTTGTGTAACTCCATAATCTGATAGCATTTGTTTCATCCACAAGAGTTGTGTGCAACAACTCCCTGCTGCAATGTATTCAGCTTCTGCAGTGGATAAAGGGGTGGATGTTTGTTTCTTACTATGCCAAGAAACCAGATTATTTCCAACAAAGAAACAGCCTCCAGACGTACTCTTTCTATCATCTACACAACCAGCCCAGTCAGCATCCGAAAAGCCAACTATATTGGTGTTGGTATCTGAAGTGAACCATATTCCAAATTTGGTGGTGCCATTTATATATTTTAGAATCCTCTTGACCGCTTGGATATGAGATTCCTTTGGATTCGATTGATATCTGGCACAAACGCCCACGCTAAAAGCTATGTCTGGACGACTGGCAGTTAGATAAAGAAGGCTGCCTATCATGCTTTGGTACAGAGTCTCATTAACAGCATTTCCTTCTGCGTCCAAGCTCAATTTCAAAGTGGTGCTCATCAGCATGCTAGATGGTTTGGAAGACTCCATTCCAAACTTCTTTAGTAAAGCACGAGCGTACTTTGTTTGTGAGAGAAAGATGCCACTCTCAGATTGCTTAATTTGTAGCCCCAGAAAGAAAGATAATTCTCCAACCATGCTCATCTCAAACTCAGTTGACATGATTTGAGCAAATGCATCAGTCATTGTATTCGAAGTAGATCCAAATACAATATCATCTACATAGACTTGCGCAATCACAATATCATCCTTATCTCGCTTGATGAACAATGTTTTATCAACACTTCCGCGATGAAAACCATTATCAATTAAAAAGACTGTCAACCGGTCATACCAAGCTCTAGGTACCTGCTTTAAGCTATAAAGGGCTTTTGTCAACTTGAACACATGAGCAGGGAAATGGGGATCTTCAAATCCTTTCGGTTGTTCAACGTACACTTCCTTATTCAGAAACCCATTCAGAAATGCACTCTTTACAACCATTTGGAAAAGACGAATTCTCAACAGGCATGCAATGGCCAGCAGTAGTCGAATTGACTCAAGTCTTGCAACGGGAGCAAATGTTTCATCAAAGTCAATTCCCTCAATTTGAGTATATCCCTGCGCTACCAAACGAGCTTTGTTTCGAATTACTTGTCCTAGTTCGTCAGTTTTATTCTTAAAAATCCATTTAGTACCGATGACATTCAAATGAGAGGGTCTGGGTACAAGTTTCCATACACAATTACGTTCAAATTGCTCGAGCTCCTCATGCATTGCATTAATCCAACAGTCATCTACTAAGGCCTCTTTTACATTTTTGGGTTCAAGAAAAGAAATATAACACAAATGACTTACCTCGTTTCGTACCTGGTTCCGAGTTTTCAAAGATGCAGTGACCTCCCCAATGACTTTGCCCAGAGAATGGTCCTTTATGACTTGGCCACGTCGAGATCTTGGATGAATAAATAGGGGATCAGCATTTTGCCGGGGCTGTTAGATGATCACTGGACCTTGTGTGAGAAGCTTTTGGATGGTCACTCGGCTTTTCAAATTGTTTGATGTTATCCGGTACAATGAGTTCAGAAGCAGGTTTTGTAGATTTCACATTTAACTCTGACTCCTTTGTATCACTTTCTGAATCAGGTTCGTCTTTACTGTCGGAGGTGGTGTGCATGTCCTGTTTAGGGAAAGGAGTAACAATCATTTCATTATCATCATCGAAAAAATTATCAGAGATTCCAGCATCATCAACAACCACATTAATGGACTCCATGACTACAGAGTTTTTGATATGAAAAACCCTATAGGCTTTACTTGCTAAAGAGTAACCAAGGAAGATTCCTTCGTCACTTCTGGAGTCAAATTTGGTCAAATGTTCTCTATCCCTTAGGATGTAACATTTGCTACCAAATGTGCGAAAATATTTAACTGTGGGCTTGACTCCTGTCCATATTTCATATGGAGTGGTTTTAGTGCTGGGCCGAAGGTAAACTCGATTAATGACATGAACAACTGTGTTTACAGCTTCAGCCCAGAAGCGTTGAGGTATATTTTTGCTATGAAGCATCACTCGTGCCATCTCTTGAACAACACAATTTTTACATTCTACCACTCCATTTTGTTGTGGTGTTTTTGGTGCTGAAAACTCATGCTTAATTCCGTGTTTAGAGCAGAAAGAAGAGAAATCAGAATTATCAAACTCAGCCCCATGATCTGAGCGGATACGGGAGACCCCTCCAAAGACTTGCCCCTTATCTGCGATAATCAAAGACCATAAGTCAGTAAACACTGAAAAAGTTTCAGATTTGTCACGCAGAAAACGAACCCATGTCAACCTTGAAAAGTCATCAACAGTAAGAAAATTGTATTTTTTTACCGCCTATGCTTTCAAATTTTGTAGGTCCCATGAGATCCAAATGTAGCAACTCTAATGCTCTCTTGGTGTGGATAGTAACAGTCTTCGAATGGGAGGTTCGAATTTGTTTCCCTATTTGACATGGGCCACATACAATGTTTTGTGCCTTTTGAAGTTTAGGCAGCCCACGAACCAATTCCAATTTGGACAACCTTTCCAAATCTTTGTGGTTGACATGACCCAGACGTTGATGCCACAGATCAACATTATTAGTGACAGCAGAATTGCAATTCAAGTCACTTTGTGTGCACACTACATAGCAGTTGTCAGGGTTACGCTTTCTATGAAGTACAGTTTTCCCTTGTTTATTCACAATAATGCACTCATCAGATGAAAAGTGTACTTCATGATGGTTATCGCACAATTGGCTTATACTGAACAGATTTGTTGTCAGTCCATCAACTAGATAAACATTCTTTAATTTGGACATACCCGGAATTGATACTGTACATTTTCCAATAACCTTGGCCTTACCTCCATCTCCAAAGCGGACACTACCACCATTATAGTCATCCAAAGAGGTAAAATGGGCTTTGTTTCCTGTCATATGCCTGGAACAGCCACTATCCAAATACCACACATCCGAATCTTGTGCACTGAGTGCAGTGAGGACCACGTTGCAGCAAATATCTGATTTTCGGACCCAGATGGTCTTGGTACTGATATGTTGGGGAGAAATGGATTTCTTCCTCCGCTGATTTCTCTGAAAGTTTCTAAGTTTATGATAGTGTGGTCTTATGTGCCCTTTGATCCCACAGTAATGACATGTGGGAACAAAATTTAAACTAGACACATATTTTCTGTAAGTGTAATTTGAGTGTAGTATTCGAATGAGGTGAAGGCATTTCAGACAATGTGGGTCCTTGTACAAAAACAGACTTACCTTTGCCTTTTGAGGTGGAAGATCTAGGAACATAACCAATACCAGTCTTTGAGGAAGCAAACATTTGACATCCTAAGATTTCATTCAGCTTCATCGATCCGGTTTTCATTCGATTGATAGAGGCTCTGGCTGAATTCAGTTCTTCAAGAGTCATCTGCAATTTTCCAGCAAGATCCTCTTTTTTCGATTTACACGAAGTCAGCTCGTTTTGCAATCTCACCAAATCAGACATAACCTTCTGCAATTGTTGAGTCAGATGTTCATTCTCTTGACCTGCATCAAATAACTTGTTAGATAAGATGGTGCTCTGATTTTCTAAATGACTTACCTGAGATTAAGACGCTATCAAGGTCGCTTGCAGAGAGACATTCTTTTCTTCCATTGCTTTTAGTTTCAGAGCTCTTTTCTCACTTATTTTTGACATTCTAACTGTCAAGAAACAATTTTCGATAATCCTCATCTGCATCCTGTTCTTCATCAGAAAATTCATTAATTTTCAAATATTCGTCTGACTTAGATCCCTGCAAGGAAGAGGTGTTAGAAATTGCCATGAAAGCATTAAATCTGTCAGTCTCACTGGAAGGTGAATCTGGCTCAAATACATCTTCATATGAGTCCTCATCCCAAGCAACGTTTAGAACCTTACCTTTGCTCTTGTCCCTACGATTTGCACACTGGGCAGCAGTATGACCATACCCTTGGCATTTAAAGCATTTAAGAGGCTTAGGTGTGCCAGTAAACTGATTCCTTCCAATCTTTGGCACAAATTTCCCTTTAGTATGTGCCTTAGGATATTGAGAATCCTTTTTGGTAAGGGTCTTTCTATTCTTCCACATCTTCTTGAATTTTTTGGCAAAGTAGGCCTCAAACCTAGCGTCCTCAGAGTCACAACTAGAATCACTGTTTTCATTGCACTCCACAGAATTGGAGGACATAAGAGCAATGTCTTTTCCTTTTTTGATTTGACAATGGTTAACTTTATAGGTCTGAAGATTACCGACCAGTTCTTCAATAGTGAGGGAATTCAGGTCTTGATACTCTTCTATAGCAACTACTTTTGGACGAAAACGTTCTGGAAGAGACCTCAGGATTTTCTTAACAATTTTTGGCTGAGGAATAGGTTCTCCCAGATTAAAATATGAGTTCATAATTTTACTCAATTTGGTATTGAACTCATCAAAAGATTCTGAGTCTTTCATCTTAATCGTCTCAAAGGCAGTTGTTAGATTCTGAAGTTTAGTCTGTTTCATGGTATCTGTTCCCTCATGTACAGTTTGAAGCAAATCCCAAGCTACCTTGGCATTAGGACACACAAAAATTCTGTGGAATTCTGCTGGGGTAATGCCATTATAGATAGCATTAATTGCCTTATTGTTGCAATTTGATTTTGTCTTTTCAGGTTCAAACCATTGGGCTTTGGGTTTCTTTACAGTTTGCCCATCAACATCTACAGTGGGATCAGAGTATCCATCCATAACAATATCTAGACTTGATCGTCAATTGCCCTGAGAAAAGCAATCATCCTTACCTTTCAGTAAGGATAATTGGTTCCATCTAAGAGAGGGGGCTTTGTGGTAGAAGTTCCTTCTCTGTTGAAGTCCATTAGAGAGAGTTTCTAAACAGATCACACAGCAAATTAGTGTAACCGGTTCTGATACCAATTGAAAGTCTCAGCCTTAACACTGGCTCAAGTCCCAATAACTCAAACTCGATTAGATTTCAATAAAGATGAAAAACTATGTAAATTTTACCAAAACACAGTTAAAATCAAGCAATCACACAGAGAAACAGAACACACGAATTATACGTGGAAAAACCCTACACGGGAAAAAACCACGGGCCTTATCATCTAGGCCAACAGACAACCAAGCACTAAATCAAATGAAAGTTACAAGTAAGAACTCACACCCCTTTCCCAGTTTGTGACTCAACCTAAGGACTGTGCTCACTTGCCGACTACTCGCCGTACACTTTCGCCATGCTTGAACCGATCATCTTGAATGCATCTTCAAGATGATTCCACTTCGGATGAGAAGAAAAAAACTCTAATGCTCAAAACTTCAAATCAGCAGAATAGATGCTTTGGAGAAGAAGACCAGATTACTCTTTGTTATGATGCTAGGGTTAGAAAAACCAGAGTATCGTCCAAAAGATGCTACCACGAGTATATGTGCTTCCAATATATATGTTTAGGTCATCCACACGAGGAAAAAAAAATCATCAGATCTGAATTTTTCTCAACCCAGGCGCTCGAGCGCATGAAGCTTCTCACTCCGGACTTCACAGATCTTCCTTGATGCGCTCGAGCGCACACATTCGCGCTCGAGCGCACGAAGCTTCTGTCTTTACTGCGCTCGAGCGGATGGACCTATGCTTGAGCAGATGTAGAAACTGTCTGGCTTGAGAAACAGTCTCTTGAAGCAGTCCTTCTAACAAAATACATTGTAAAATGCAAAATCCCGGTTTTGTCCACAACCCAATGAATTAGCCAACACACTCGTGAAACCTAACAGGGATAATAACATTAAGAAGAGGAGAGAAGAAAAAAAAATTCCCAATTAAAAACACTCTTTCCGTCTTTTTTCTCATTTTCTTGTGCATTTTTTTAAATTATTTTATTTATTGTTTTCTTAGAGTGGGTTAGGTTCTAAAAGATCAGCTCTGGCTAGATAAGTTACATGGGTCAGACAACCAACCCATTGGATAAATCTCGAGTTATACGGGTTGGATGTTGGTCAGGGGGTTTGTTCAGGTTTTGCCATTCCCAACTCATGGTCCCTATAGGAGGAATAGGATATGGCATTTCTGTGAACCCAACAGTGGATCCCACCTTTGAAATAAGAATACTAATGAAATAGATCATGATTTTTACATATTATCAATCTGATAATAAGCATAGTATTAACTAAAACAACTAAAGAGTTATAAATAAAACAGGGCGGCGCTGTGATTTTAACCAGTTTGATTTCTAAGGTATGGCATGCATTAGTAATGGCTGAGGATAATTCTAATATAGGGATGCCAATGTGGCGGAACAGGTTTAGGTTTAAGCAAATCCGAACCCGACCCAATTGGTATTTGCATGGTCTCATACCCACCCTGACCCGTGGTGGGTTGGGTTTATGGTTGTCATACCATAGGGATCACGGGTCAGCTGGGTTTGTTATGGAAAATATGAAAAAAATAAATATAACAACAAAGATTTGGAGTCATGACAACTAGATAAATATATTAGTAAAGAAATACGGGGTGGGGGTAGATCAGTCACACCCAAAATCCAAATCCGCTGTGAGCCCGACTTTGGTTAGTGTATGGAAAACTATACCTGACCAAAACGTGGAGGACACACTACCAAATCCACTCCAGTTGGAGCGGGTCAGGGCCAGTCCACAACTGAAATCGACCCATTGCCATTCCTATTCTAATAGATGTGTCCCGTGAGGATTAATCCCATTACATCTGATGTTACATGAAAAGATAAAAAAAATTACAAACAAACAACAGATTAGACCATCAAAATGGCAGTGAACTAACAAGATAAGGAATCTTGACCATGCACATGTCCTGCTATTATTTAGTGTTTTGAAATTGAATGATTGGCCGAGGTTTCCGCACTTTTAGAGAAATACGGGTCCTCAAAAGCTTCTGCAGCAAAGGCTGTTTTGCCTTTTAATAAAGATAAAGAAGTTTGGCAGTTTGCTATACCCACTTGGCAAATACAGGAAAGCAATGAGGGGGCCACGCTGGCTATTAAAATAATAAATTCAGGAAAATGGCTTATTATCCAAGTGGTAACGAGCGGCACTTCTCACATGTCTATTCAGAATTTGAACCTTGGATACAGGCTAATTTCCTATTTGAGTGGGCTGCCTTCCCACGTGTATGGGTTCTTTCTCATGTCCCAACCCCATTGGTTGGAGTACCCATAAAAAATCAGATTCATTAGGTCTCTCTAAGTGTATGATGAAATAGATGGTTGGAATGCTTTTAGAGCATCTATCTAGTGACAACATATGGACTTACAATTTAGGGATTTGTTTTTGAAAAATTCCTCTTATACATGTATTTCATCAGTTAATGACAAAATTTTAAATAATGATAGTAGAGTTTATGAATTGAAAGACATCATATATATATATATATATATATACATATATATATATATTTTTTTTTTTACGAAACTACCTCGCTGGGTCCCTGATCATGATATCATAACTCAGATATAACGATTTGCGCCAATACTTAGTGGCTCAGATGTTTGACTTCTTCACGTACCAGCAACACTAAATCCTTCTTCCGCATCTTGTTAAGTTCATTCCAAATACATTAATATAACAGAATTCTCAGTTTTAAAACACTAGCGAGACAAAACTAAATCATAAGATATCCCAGTGGCAAGGGTGTCTCAACTCAAGCAGCTAGTTAATTAGAAATTGATCTCTACAAATAAATTGTCTAATAGGTCGTGTTCCACTCACCCAACTAGTAAAAAAAAAAAAAAGGGCCCGTGTGGATTTTGGATTCTCATTTCTCCATCAATTCTGTAGAGTAGATCGAAACAAAAGAGTAAAGTAATGCACAGCAAAATCTAATGAAATGAAATAAAGGAACGAAAAGAGAAGGGTCACGTCACAAGCCTTTTCTCTCTCTCTCCTCTTCTCCCTTATAAAACTTATAACTTGAAAAACTTTCATCCATCAATAAGAAAGTGTTGCCTCGAAGATTGTGAACTTATAAAACTTTCATAACTTGAAAAACATATAGAAAACATGAGAAGAGACACGTTTGCGTGAAAGTATCCAAGTGTACATTTATTCCTTTCGTGCTTTTATTTTTACGTAGTACTGCACTTTCACCTCACAGGTGTAAGTTGTTCACACTTTTTTTTTTACAACAACCCCCGTTTAGCTTAGGAGACAAAGTGTCCAGGAAAATATAAAAGAAGCACAAAACTGTGTGGGACCGCCGACCATCGTATGGTTTGGCTGGCATTCTGTTGAAGGGTGGCAAGTTGGATAGCTGTTAGTAGCAGGGCCTGTGTCTTCCTCTTCCTCTGAAGTTGCTGGAAAATACTTCAGCTATCTCTTCTGAGGGCTGTCAAGAGTGTAAAGATGGAAATGCTTTTATGTCCGTTAGGCAATCTTTGTAGCATATCACTCACTTTTCTAGGGATGCGAAGTGCGAATTCCGGTGGAGTTGTTGATCGTTATACCAACAGAGAGAATCCAAGATTGTGTCGTCCTGAGACTGTTGTATGGTGAGACTGTTATATGGTGAGCCAAAACGATGAACACAACGAAGTCAAGGATCTCATCTCTCCTTAAGTAAAGAAGACAAAAAAGAAAAAAGCCCTAAAAGGCTATAAAATCTTGATGTATCGTAGTTCTAGGTATTGTTTGTGGGTCCTTTGGATGGATGCATTCCCATAGATTAAGTACCTAGTGTTTGAGGTTGAAGGTGTTGGAGAGGATTTGAAAAGGTTTCCCTTGATTCGGAGTGGCTGAAGTTTCTTCATAATTTGGGTGAAGTTGAGATGCATGATCCATGCCAAGTGCTGCACAAGGAACCCTGTTTATATCTCTTCAGATGGTAAAGGCATTTGCTCGAATGAAGGAAGTCGAGAAAGTGAAAGAAGAAGGGTGAAATGGGCATCAAAATAGTGCACCGTATGTCACGACCCGGGCCCGAGATTCGGTAACTCCGAGCCGTGAATCCATACTTACTCTCGTAAACTCCGAATTAACCGAAGTTAAAGCGGAATGCACAAGGAATAACATTATCAATATACATGTCGAATACAAATTTTTTGCGGAAACATCTATATTTGATAATATCAATTTACGATGTACATGTGTACAAAATAAAGTCCTTATACATGTATCGTTTACCTCATTTGCTTATCAAACACTACATATTTAAAACACAATGCAGATGACTATTAATTACAATTCAGAATGAATATACAAAATCACTTTTCAAAAAGTTTCTCAAAATGTTTTAGTTCCTTCACGCACTCGATACCCATTCAATTGGTATCCCGTCTATTCCATTCTATTAATCCTCTTGGAGGAATCGAAGCGGTCTCCTCCACTGTCGTCAGGGGCGCTACTGGACCGGCAGAGGCAATTGGGCCTGTAATGTCATCAATAACACTAGTGAATACGACGGTTCAACAATGCATAAACAAATCTTGTAATAGCACACGTTATCAATTTATTCAATAACAATTTCAATTCTAAATAATTCTTGTAATGACAATAGGTGAATAGAGTCAATTAATGAACATGTACAAGATGACCACTACCATAGCATTCATTTCATTTCATTACCATCTTCCCTCAAATGAATGATTAATTTTAATTACCATCTTCCCTCAATGGAATGATTTATCTTCCAATTGGAAGGCATCAATCAATACCCATAGATATGATCGAAATTGTGGGACTTACTAGTGTTCGAGTCAGGGACAACTAGCATTATCACGGAGCTCTGGAACGCCCTAAAACCATCTACTGCAGTAGGATTAGTCATTTGTTTTATTTATTAATTCATTAAACTCAGTTAAAATTCTAATACAATAGCTTAGGTAGTGCCAGACTCAAAGTCAATAAGCAATCCATTTCTGGATTAAAATCAATTCAATAATTCCTTTCATAATAAAAGAAGTGAATAACAATGATACCAATCTCACTAGATTGAAACACAACGATATAATGAGGTAGTTACTAATCATTTCTGGTACTACTCAATTCTATGTCAAATCTAAACAATCATTTGGGTGTAACCATAAGTTTTCAAATGCACGTGTTATTCTTGATGGACATCACATTTATATATTTAATATATGCATTATAACAGTCCCTGTAATTATCACCAATGGATGCTTAGTCTTAAAACCAATTAAAGAGCACTTATATTAACAAGTGGTACTCCAAATCCACATAAAAAATCCAAAAACCCAAAATCCGGTCCGACCGATTGGCCCAAAATTCGCTCACAACTTATACCTCGACCAGTATCAGGTTCGCTCGAGCAGAATTAATGTTCGCTCGAGCGTACCAAGCAGAGAGTTGTTCGCTCGAACGGACTAAAACAAAATGATGTTCGCTCGAGCGAAATATCATTCGCTCGAACGAACCTTCAGAATTTCAGTCCAAACAGAACGTTGTTCGCTTGACCGCACTTACTGTTCGCTGGAGCGAACCATCAGAATTTTTGTCCGAAATTTATGATCTTTCTTCCTTCCTCTAGTTTCATTTCTCCATTCAATTTCCACAACCTGCAATGAACATTGGAACCTCCTGTTCCCTCCTTATACACCATCCATTCACAAATCAATACTTCTAATCATCCATTAACCATCTCAAACAACCCATAATTAATTCCAACTCAATGGAAAATACACAAAATCCATGAAAACTCTATGCACTTATACAATAATTAACATTAATCATAAGTAAATATTTATACTTGCCTCTCTTTAAGCTTAGTGGCAAAAACCCCTCTTGTTTAGCTTGCTTTTGAGATAAAAATCCCCAATCTCAAACCCTAATTCCATAAAATATGAAAATACACAAATCTATAAGCTATCTGTGCTAGAAATCATGTCTAAGCACTCATTATGACTTGTAAACTCATCAAAAGCTCCAAGCACTTACTTGTAGTTCAACTAGAGAAATCTTGAGATCTTTCTCAAGCTCTACTCTTCAACAATGGAGAAAATGACTTGAGGAAGATGATAAAGATGAAGACACATTCTTCAAAATCACTTGAATCACTCATAATCTCACTCTTGATGAAGAAAATGGAAGAGAAAGGGAGGAGATGAGTCTAGGGTTTTGCTTGAAGTGAAAATAGATGAAGAAGCTCATCTCATTCTAATATAAGGCCCCTTCACACAAAAACCCCCTCTCATTAAGTCTATTTACATTTTGAGTCAAATGGAACCTCACTTGATCCATTTGAGGTCAAATGGAATCGCGTCTATTATGAAAGTTAACGTACTATTCAAGATATGCACATGGGTATGAAGAATTTCCATATTTGACGAAATACGTGAAAACCCATATTTACGAAAAAGTCCTTAGTCTATCTTGTTTGAGTTTAAACTCATTTAAACCAATTCAATTTCATTCAAATCCATTCTGTTATGCTTAATGCATCATTTGAGACTAATTTATCCCTCTTTGGTCATTAACCTTTATTAACCTAATTACTCATGCTTAATTAGTATTGATTCCAATTAATTAGCATTAATCACGATTAGTTTGAATCGGGGTGTAACACTGTCACAGAGCACTGGTCATTGTGGAGCCAGTGGTCAATGGTTTGAATCAGTTAGCGCTGTTGGTAGCGGGTGAAACTACCTCAATGTGTGAAAACCGCTTGAAAATAGTCGGCCGGTTGTTTGAACTAGTGGTCGCCAGCGGTCTGAGCCGGTGCGTCTGGCTGTCTCAGGACTTTGCATGGCCGGCTAGCTAGGACAGTCTACACTGCCAGCAGTTCAAGGCAGTGAAGGATTTTTTGCTCTATTCGTTATGCTTTTGGCCTCCATTTGCTTTGAAATATTGAAAAGATTTTCTTAACCATTTAGTTGACATTCCTTGAGATTCGACCCGTTATTTTGACTTTAGGAGTTGACAAGTTTTGACCTATGAGTGACCTATTTGGTCGGACCAAGTTAACAGTGGGTTAACATGGGTGTGCCTACAAACTTGATATTGATCTGCATTTGTTGGCCTGAATGTCAGCCACATGTCTCACAGAATGCATGACAAGGGACGTTAGGACAATGACTGCCATTGGTACTTTAAATAACCATAACCACCTTTTAGGCTCATCTGGTCCAACCTAACCCATAAGCAATCTAATGCAGCCCAAATAGGGACTGGGTCAACCTGGTTCATTAGCAATACGAGTCAGACCAACGGACTAAATTATCCTGGGTTAGCCCAATGGACTAAGTTTCTTGCTCGGATAACGTCATTTAATGTTCTTTCCAAATGGAGGATGGTCAATATTTTCACAGCAGCTTCAGGGGAGTATTAATGAGCAATTGATATATTGATGTAACAATACCAATGGAGTACAATCGACTTTTTGTTTGACACCTTAAGGGCCCGTTTGGCACTTTACTAATACAATCAAAGTCAAGTAAAGCTTTCATTTTCCAGACAAGATGTCACATCAAATGCATTTTATTCAAAACTCCCCCCCATCTTTTTCATATAAAAAGTCAAAAAACAACTACCTTTATCTACTAAAATACAAAAAATATCCAATTTTTCATTAAAAAAAAGTCAAAAATATTCCATAACAAACAACTAAAAATAAAATACCATCATAATCCACTTATATTCTATTATTTCTTTAAAATCAACTTTACTTGACTTGACTTAGTCTGACACTGAGAGTATTCATGTAAAAGTCCATAACCTTTTCTTTTTTTTTTTAACTACCGAAAAAGAGCAGCGGTGGATGCTTGTCCCATATGAAGTCAAGAAGCTGACACCTGCAATGATGATGATACAACCAAAGAACCTTACCAAGCACAACTGTACGATAGGACAACAAAATGTATCCTATGAATTACATTGGAAGAAACGAAAATCAAGACTGTATCCACCAATCTCCCTTGGGTCTCTCTTGTTGCATGATGAGAAAGAACCACATACAAGAGGTGAAGGGTTGTACACCCTCTTCTTAATCAACAACACAGAGAAGAGCCTCATCAATCTCTTATACTCACACACTCACCTTCAGTCCAGAGCCCCAAGAAATCCCCAAGCCCCTTCTGCTTCAAAACTATGGCAAGGAAGAACGTTAACTTGACAATACAGGGTTCAAACGTACGTCTCCTACGACCACTTACTCATGTTTCATAGCACTAATTTCCCTTATTTGTCATGTTTTTGAATCGCTATCATTACACTGTTTTGCCTTTTACAAAAGCTGGTTTTTTTTTATCTTTACCGTCTACCAGAGTTTTATTAGTGTAACACAATATTGTGCAAAATATAAACCTGACTAGATCAGCTTAATCGGGCTCGTTTGTTCCCATGGAATTGATTACATAATAATTCATGGTCAAATTCGCTCAAACAAAGGATCAGTGAAGAGGTGGAAAGTGAAGGATCTGAGGTGCAGATATATATGGAACTTGGAGTCTTGACTTTCCTAGAAGCTTGAGTTACTTGGGTGATAGATGGATATACATTTTCCATCTCACATAGATTAATTTTACATTAAAGGAGGAATTAATTGATGGTCATTTTGGGATATTCATCTATGTTTGTACAATTTCTTCAGAATAAGTCTTAGAACTCCTAAGAATTCAATTACAGACAACAAATGGGCGGTCATAAATTAAATGATCGTAGAAAGCATGGTTTTTCGAATTTCAATTCGACGGTGGGTGAGCGCAAGCAACTTTGGGATTAGTGTCAAATTTAGACTTGTTAACAGTTGACTTGGGTAGTGTACTTGAAGTGGGGAAGCCTCAAAAATAGTTCAGACTGCACATGAGAACTGTGCAGACTGCGAAGTAGGGGTGTAACGGTTCGGTTAACCGGTTATTTTGGGAAAACCGTTAACCGAACCGTAACCGCGGTTTTCTGTATTTGAAAACCGTAACCGTAACCGTGCAGACAAAAACCGTAGAAAACCGAGCCGCGGTTAACCGTATAAGACGGTTCGGTTACGGTTAATAACCGTGGAAAAATTTGAATATTAATTTCTCAATTTGCATCTTCTTTTTTGGTTTAATATACAATAACTTCTTAAGTCCAATCAATTTTGCGAAAATTTTTACTTATGTATTGCGAAAATTTTCATTCAGCCCCCTTTTTTTTTTTCCTTTATTTTATAACGGTACGGTTAACCGTGTGCGGTTAACCAAACCGCATTTTACGGTTCGGTTCGGTTAACCGCAGTGAATTTTTATGGAAAACCGTAACCGAACCGAACCATGCGGTTTTTGGATTTCATTAACCGTAACCGTAACCGAACCGTGGAATACAGTTATTAACCGCGGTTCGGTTTGGTTCGGTTCGGTTAGACGGTTTCTCGGTTTTTTTTTACACCCCTACTGCGAAGGTTTCTCATCTAATGTTTCTACGCTCTTTCCTGCAAACTCTAATTTTATTTAATCGCACATCCTAGAATTCTATATCCATCCATGTCTAAGGGTCTGTTGTACATGTGAACCAGGTTGCACTAGAACTTACTCTCTCAAATTTGTCTGCATTGATTGACATTAGCTGAGTTGGAATGTGGTTACTGACAATATGATTCTTGTGATGCAGGTTATTATGGAAAATGGCATTCTGAAACTTACAATGTCACAGCCAGATGGGGCACTGACAGGCATACAGTATGGAGGAATGGACAACCTCTTGGATACCAAGCTATCCCAATCTCAAAGAGGGTGCAAACATATATGCTTTATTTATTATCATTATTATGTGGTCAGGAGTTTGTGGAGTCCACTTAACTAGACTTTTGATTCCCAGCTCATGACCGTTGATGGTGAAGCCGACCCAGCAGGGATGGGCCGGATGTTGGCGGGTTGGGATGTATTGGTGACCCAACTTGACCCACTCCTATTAGGGGTAGGTTTGGTAGTTGGGTTCTTTTGGAGTCCGGGTCAACATTTATCCAGTCAACCTAGCTTGAGGTGGATTCGGGTTTTGGGTGCCCTTTCATGTGCGGCCCTGTTCATGCAATGATTAATTAGACGCTTAGTGCTTAGATTCATGTTTCGGTTGTGATAAATTTTTACGCTGGCTGTCAAGCCACCCAACGCAACCCTCCTTCTTTACCCAGACTTGGGACCGGCAGAAAAAAAAAAATGCCTGAGTTATGCTTTGTGCTAAGATATTATGTACAAAATAATTGTTGCCTGGTTGGTAGTAAGCATGAAACAAAAGGATTTGATTCCTTCATAGTCTATTAATATTAATTTAAATAAAATTTTAACACCTTCAAAATAAAATATAATCATCAGTAAACCTGACCCAACTTGTACCCATCACAAGGCAAGTTTGGAAAATGACTCGTCACTGGGCTCTTCGGGTTTAACCAAGTAATATAAGTCCAAGTGAGTTTGGGTTTAGCTTGTCCCGTACCAAATACGCCTGAGGTTTAGCTACTTCCCTCACCAGAGGGCTGGGGCTTAGGCCCCCGAAGCTGGGTACCAAAAAAAAAAAAAAAAAATTGCCGGTTTGTTCATCCCTAATTCGAGTAATAAACCACAAGATCCTGTTCATATAATCATCATCAACATTGTTCTAACTATATTTTGATTATTGGTTAAGTGTTATTAATTATTAGACCGGTAGATGTGCAGATATTGGGATATCAACTGGAACCTACCCGGTAGAGGAGATCGATATCTATTGTAAGTTCTTTTTATTTATTTGTTTGTTTTTAACTGAATACATTTTATGCCCTTATTTTCTGGAGGAGAAATCGTCAGCAAATGGGCACAGGTCTCTAATGTGGGGGTTACACCTTCATGCCTACCTATTATGGTTTCATACTATGATTAAAAACACTTCACATGGTTTAAAGGTGGGCTAGAGACAATCATTAAATCATGTCTATTTTGTACGTACAAATGATTCCTATTAAGTTGATCGTAACCCTGTGATTGGAATACATCAAGGTTGGCGTCATAGAGGAGTCTACAAGTTGTATGAGACCCAGAACAACCTAAACATCTCAGTGGCTGCCAAGGGATCAATTCCTGGATATGCTTCTCTTTCCACGTGTGTAGACTTCTCTTACGAAGTGTGTGGACTCTCTAGGGTCTTAGCCCTCTAAGGACGAGAGAGAGAGAGAGAGCGCGCTAAATTTCTTTAAAAAACAAGAAGAAAATATATATACTTATGTTAATTTTGTTATTGTTTTCAAAACTATATCAAGAGATATTTAGCTTAGCCAGATCAATTTACATTAAATTAAGAAAAAAAATTACACATAAATCACTTGTTTACCACCTGATAAATTACTTAGCGGATTTAATTATGGCAAATGCTCTACACAGTTGTTACGTAGGTTTTACACCGACCCAAATGGATTGGACCATTGGATTAAAATTTTTTTTTTTTTTTTCTCATTTTAAAGCCTTAAACTTATGAGCCACATATTAAGAGGTTAGGATGAGGTGATTGACTTGAGAACTCATATAGGGGCTGGTCCCATTTGGATCTTTTCATTCCCGAACTCATCCTTGATGAGTAGGCACCCATAGGCTGCATGTGAGACATCCGCACAGGAGCACTGCACTTTAATTAGTTACTGTTTACTGAGAGACATGTTCCACACTTTCATGCCTTCTAAAATCTTATCATTGTTTTATGTATACAAGTGTATATTATAAAGGTTGCAATGGAACAGGTCAGGTCAAGCTTGCGCTATGTTGAGACCCATTCACAAGATGTGCAGTAATCCACAACCTGATTCGTTTATTACATAAGTTGAGCTCTCCAACTGGTATTTTACCCACAGCTAAACTGGTAAGCCTGACAGCGCCCATATACGCGACACGGGAGGGAGATTAAGACTCTACTTGATATCTGCCCTTAATCAAACTAAAGTAAAGACAATACCCTTAATAGAATCTAATAAAAACCTAATCAAATCCCCTAAACAAACCTAACAAGAACTTGTAATTAAAACCCTATGAATTATTAACCAAAACCCTCCATTCAAAGCACTATTATATAGATAATAAGCCACTCATCAGGACACTAATCAAAAGTCCAAATGATGATTTTAATTAAAACCCCATTAAACTTTGTGATAATGCAATCCACATCCAACCTTCATAAAACTCTAATCTAACCAAAACTCACACCAAGGGAAAAAAGTTGAAGAGGAATGAGAAAAAACAGACTAGCTATGAGATCTTATCCTCCTTCTTCGCATCAACATCACTAATAAGGATCAAAATAGCGATTGTGAAAGCAGTTGCAGCAGGCGTAACGTGAAGTGACTAAAACATTACGGAATTGATGATTCGTAGCAATATGTAGCAGTATAACGGTGTAAATTTTTTAAATAATAAAAGAACTTTGAATATTGTATAGTAACCAATCTAATATATTTTTAATTGATTTGAACCCTATAAAGGTAGAGACAACTTTAGGAAACACTTTTGAAGAGAATAAAAAGAAAAAAAAAAAACAGCAATTTAAATTAAAACTATTTGAGTCTAACATTGCAATTTTCAAAATAGCGCAACAGCCTCAACCACTGCGGCTAATAATACTACTGCAACACTACGTAGCACCGGTATTTTGAGCCACGTACACCACCGTTGCCATATTCCAGGGGAGAGGGAGGGACAAATGAGATAAGAGATGATGGGAAATTGATAGGCGTGTTGATGGGCGGGGCAAGGTATATCAATTATCAAGGCATGGCCTGCCTTAAGAAACACGGGCTCGCATCTGACTGAAGCTCTGCATGAGTGCAAGTGCCAAGCCTGGGCCTGTCCATTTAGTCAATTGGGTCGGGCCGAGATTTTTATCACTTGTTTTCGGGTGTGAGCTGCTTCTTTTTTTCGACATATGTGTGATATTGATGTGCCAACACCACTCAATCAAGAGAGTGTTGACGGGCTCTGTAGCAATTCTTTGGAGAACTTCATCTCTTGCACACAGTTTATATTGACCATGTGCCAGGACTGTCAAACAGGAGGGGCTCACCTGTTTTTTTTTCACTCGCGTTAAAATTTAAAAATCATTGAGAATTCAAATATCTGCTTCTATAATTTTTAAGTATTACTATTTTCTTCAGGAGAACAATTTATGACACTAAAATTGTTTTAGCCATTGTATCATCCATTACATAACAATTTTGCCTAGAACTATTACAGATCCTGAGGCTTTTTTGAACAATGTTTGTATTACTTACAAAACAAGCAATGAAATAAGCAATTATTCTCCATCAACTAGACATGGCATATTGAAGCATTCTTTTCCATTTCTCTTATCAGACTCAAAGGTACAGATTTTAACATAATTAGTTCAAGCAATGACCGTATAGAAGTTTCATTTAGGAGCATTTGTGATCCATCTGGAAGGGGCACGACATTGCCATTGAGCGTAGACAAAAGGTATTGTCTTCATTTAGTTTTCATACTCGTTGCTTTTCTTCTTCTCATGGACTTGAACTCTTCTCCATCGTTTCAGACATTTTGATTACAAACGATTGTGACCAACATGTAACTTTGACTATACAAACACATGAACCATCATTTTAATGTAAATCAAGTTACCTGCTCTTGGTGTCTGTTTCTATTACCTTCTAATAAAGGTTAGTCATAATTGCACTTGTTGAATCACTTTTTAAGTGGGATGCAATCCTATAACGAAGTACATGGATACATTTCACCAGCTTGATCCTCTACTTCTTTGGCTAGAGCAAAGGCAAAGAAGAGTTTTATGGAAATGAGTGTCATCTGAAAAGGAGACAGAAAAATGCACCTTGTGGAAGTACAACACTCAAAACATTTGTGAATAGTGTATTTACTTGAATAAGCAATGTTTCCTAGAATTTACAAAGATCAAAATGGAGCCTTAGAAAAGAACATGACACTTGGGTGACACATACAGATTAATTTTTCTATTTCATAGAGTTTGATCTCTATCTATCATTTAACTATAACTTTGTGGTCATAGGTTTATCTTAAGGAGTGGGATTTCGGGCTTCTATTGCTATGCTATATACGAGCGACTTGCTGGATGGCCTGCCTTCGATCTTGTCCAAACCAGGCTGGTGTTCAAATTAAGAAGAGAATTGTAAGCTATATCCGAAAACTTTTATTTTGCTTGAGTTCAGTAGACTACACCTTAGAACTTCAAGAATACAAGTCAAGAAAGAACGCAAAATTAACTTCTAAAGAACTAAGCTTGGACCTTCAGGGTCATTTTGATGTGGACATTCAACACTTGTAGTTATGCTCTAGTTGTGTTTGGAGTTCAATAGAAAAACCTATGTAGGAGAAGATATTTAGAACCACTCTTACTACTAAAAACAAGTTAACGATTTATCAGAGGCCATCTTTCCAGAAGAATAATCTTTTATTTTATTTTATTTTCCACTAAGCTGGGATACTGTTAAGAAGTGATACTTTAAATTACTTAGAAACTCAGGGATCAATCCCTGGGCATGTGAGCGATACTAAGGTGCCAACACCACTCAACCAAGAGTGTTTTGCAAGTGAAATGGGTGATCTCACAGTAATGAGAAATCTAGTTTTCTAAGAATCCATTTCTCTCATTCTGATGCAATAACACAATGCAAACGGGGGCTTTAGAGTTTCTCAAAAGAAACCAGGATCTATGCCTACCATCCCATGCAAATTCTCCTAAAAGCATTTGTGGATCAAACTATTTTAGAAAGAGATTCTTGTTATACTCAATTTACCTAAAGATTCATGTCAATGCTCACCTTGCTCCTAAACTCTACAGCCAAAAAAACTTTTTTCTTGTTTAGTTTCAACACTCTTGCACAAGATTCAAGATAAATCCCCGTGTGGCCCACATGTTATTGTGCGCATGTGTGTAGAAGCAGGAGACCTGCCACCGACAATCAAGCCACACACAAAAAAGAGAGATAATCACATACAGAGATTTACAGGGTTCGGCAATAGTGCTTATGTCCACAGAAAAGAAATTCAACTTTATTAGCACATAAAAATGAAATTCCAGAAGAATAGGCCACATTCAGGATCTACAAAGCAAAATCCAGAAGATTGAAGTCAAGTCAAGGACTAAAAGAACAATGAATCAAACAAAAGAACATTGCATACATGAAACATATCTGATCAACGTACCAGATTTCTAGATGATGATGATGAAGGAAGAAAATGCAATGCCCTAGCCGACCCTTGTTCTCTCCCTCTCTTATTCCTTTTTCTCTAGTGTAGAGTTGCAATGCAAGATGGGCAGTTCATGTAGTGGGTGTGTGTTTAAGCAAATATTAGTTGGGTTCTTTCCTTCTAAGAATCAGGAATCTTAGTTGGGACTAGAACCCACTTCTAATTGTATGGTGCCAAAATCCCCTTCTTTCTTCTCAAATTATACCTTCCGAGTCTTTAGAAAAAAAAATCCCTTGTCTTCTCAAATTATATATCTGTCTTTTCTTAATGGTACAGATTCCATTATATGGCAATCACAGATGAAAAGCAAAGGATCATGCCAATGCCGGAAGATTTAAGCCATGGAAGATGTGAAGTACTGGCTCTCCCAGAGTCTGTCCTGCTCACCAATCCCATTAATCCAGCTCTTAAAGGAGAGGTATGTGATTACATGTCAATATGATGGACTGCCGTACATGTATAAAGGTTGCCTAGATCATACATATAATGCAAATGATAATTATTTACAACAGAGAGCCTAAAATTTGTAACATAAATCCTTTTCTTGTCAACTTATCATATTAGGAAATCATCAAGAAATGTTCCAAATAAGGGTTTTCTCACTGTAATTAGGAAAATCAATTCAAAGTTTCAATATAATTATAAAATATACAAGCATGTTAAGAATTATATAAAAGATAATTATAAAGCATTTTTTACTTTTGGGGTTTAAAAGAATTTCCAAGCTTCTAAATGGGGGCGGACAGTTTGTAAAATTTATCTATAGATTCTAAGGGCTCCTTTGTCTATAAGGAATTAAATTCCTAAGAAGGAGCCGCCCTTATGTGCTCAGGAGCGCACTTGAGGTTTTCCATCCTAATAATTCTAAGAAATGCATTTCCAGATAGAAAAAAAAAAAGGTATTAAGGTTAATATACTTATAAAATATACAGGCATATTAAAATTATTTTCATAAAGCAATCCAATAAAGACAATTAACGTTGGAAATAAAGCTACTTTAATATGGGCTACTTTCAAGTAATTAACCAAACAGAAAGGAATGATGATACCTTATACTTGAATCCTTAACCAATGTTGCTGTTGCTAGAAATTAAAGAACAGCAGTGGCAACGGCAGTCGGCTAAGGTACGTTTGACAATTCTCTCTTTAGGGCGAGTTCTGCCCCTTATATTGAAGTCCAGCGCCAAAGTCTTCAACAAAACCGCCCCCAGGATATGGTGGCATTGTAGGATTCGGACCAGTTGCTCTGAGTCCAAATGAAAGAATCCAATCATTACTCAGATAAAAGACAGAGAAGGGATTTGTTGTTTTTAGAAAAAGAAAGAAACATTGTCATTAGAAACAAGTTAATCGCCACAAGGAAGCGAAAGACCCTTTTATATTGGTTTTTTGCTCCATAAAAGTGGGCCACGTTACCCATGATCAAAATCATGCTGTAATACCCACCCTCAAAGCATCTTGAAACCACCCTATAGGGGCTGGCTTTGGGCGCACGCCGCCCGCACCATCCACCCCCCCCCCCCCCCCCCTCACTTTCAATAAGTGTACAAGATGCACAATATGGACTCGTGACCAGGTCAAACGTTTCCAGATTAAGCTCCCCAGGCTAGGCCTGACACGCATGCATCTATACGGTTAGTAGCAGAAAGTCCAAAATAACTTAAAGCATAAGGTGCAAAGTGTTCCTTATAAAGGCCTCCAAGAGTTTTCACTCTATTCACAACAAGACAAACACAACCCACTTTACAAAAGCAAACAAAAGGAAAAACAAAGGCTTATAGAACGTTTTGAAACACCACCAATTCATCATCTTTTGATTTTTGAGGTTTGAATTGGAGATTTATTCTCCACCTGCCCAGCCCAACCCCATGCTGCATCTTTTGTCTAATACCTACTTGAACCGGAGAGAGTCATCCTGCTGCCTTTTTTTCTCAAGTAACCTTGCTGATCTCTAACAACTCCTCATCCATCCTCATCCTCTCAATCCCCCACTTCTCAGATCCAAATACCAGAAAAACGAACCTTATTGGACATCCATACCATCCTAAAATCTTTGTAAACCCACATTCCGAACTCTCAACCAACCCTATGACCTCTGATGGTTCCGTGCCGCCTCACTCTAAAATTTCATCATCTCCCAAGGACCATCTACCCACCATCATTCCCCAAGGTTGATCGTTTGGTAGTCTCTTCTCGCACTCCAACTCTTCAGCCAACCCCTACCCTGCTCGCTCTCTCCCCTCTTTCTCTAATGACAAGGTCTCAGTCAGGATCCCTGTCAAGATAGTTGAAAAAAGCAAAAACTCTCTCTCTCTCTCTCTCTCTCTCTCTCTCTCTCTCTCATTTGCAGCTTTAGGTAAATTCGACCCACTCAAGAATGGGTGGAAGCATCCATTGAAGCTGCATGGAAGCTTACTAGCCCCTATCTGGTTTCCCTCGCAGAAAAAAGGCCTTTTACTTGTCCACGTTTAGTAACCAAGATGATCTTCAAAGAGTGCTCTCCTCCTTACCTATCTGTATAAGGAAGAAAAGACTACAACTGGTTCACTAGAAACCAGGTCTGGTGGAAATCCCCTTCCCTGAAACTTCTTCTAATTGGATAAGGCTGAAAAACTTTCCCCATTTCTGAAGAAGTAGACTTCTTATATTTTCTCTTGCCACATCTCAAAAAACTTCTAACCTATGCTGTGATCTGTCTAAAGAAAATCCTAACCAAATATGGCTAGAATTGGATAAGGAGGATCCATTTTGTACCCAAGTTGAGTATGAAAATTTACCCTGCAGTTGTTTGTCTTATTCCTACATAAACCTGGCTCATGCTCATCTAGCCGTGCTTTAAAATCTCCTCCCTCAGCATCCACTGCTTCAACATCTAACCCCTCGGGGATAACCCCAATATCCATTCTAATTCTAGCATGCTTGGTCATTTCAAATCCCCCCAAATCCCCATGACCCTATGCCCAAGTAAGGAAGTCCACAGCTAGGAACCTGATTCAGTTCCGGCTAGTGATGAACTCGGTCCTAACCTGGTAGCCATGCATATGACTGTCTTTGAAATCCTGTTGACATCCTTTATCAAAATTTCAACAAAGGACCCTCTGCTCCAAACCACAAACCTTGCTCACCTCCAAGCAGACCACCTTCAACGTGTTTCCACTCAGGGGATCTCAGTTATGTCTATTCACATCAGCAAAATTTCTTATGTCATTGCAAACTCCTCTCTGAACAATTCAAAAACCCCATTGCGTTTTTCCTCTGATATAGAAGCTCATTCTCACTAGATACTAGCACTGATGCTACTACTAAAGGAGATCCAAGAACTCTGGAGGTTTTTTTTTCCCCCCCTAACTTCATCGTCACCTAACTACCCATCCACTTAAAGACCATTTTGGAACCTTAGGCCAAGAGCATCTCCGCCCTAACAGGAGCCATTTTCATTGATCTTCCCCTACCTGAGCCAGTCCAAACTGAATTCACCCCTGTTAAATGGAAAATAGAGAAATCCAAAGCAGATTTGTCCACTTCAAGTCCAATATCAAGGAGCTCTATCGGCCCCAAAACCCCAGCTTCTCCCCATGATTACAGTTCTTTTCTGGAATTGTAGGGAAATCTCAAATTTCCCAACCATTCGAGTTTTGAACCTTCTAGCCCCCTCATCTCCCTAACCTAATCTTCCTTTCTGAGCCAAAAACCTCGTTCTCTTCTATCCAAGCCCTCAAATTAGACTCCATCGATTTCAACTGATTTTTCTCTAACTCCTGTCTCCATCTTCCATCTCTAGAATTTGGTGCCTAACCAAAACCTCCTCTGCTTTTCAATTCCGGATTTTTAGTGAATCCCAATAGCATCTCTCAATACTCATCACAGATCTCTCTAATTGTACTAATTCCTTGGTCACTGGAGTCTACGCCTCCACCTTCTTCAGATCAAGAAGACTTCTGTGGACTACCTTAGATCATCATTCCTGAAAGTGCAAGCTAGAAACCAATAGAAGTCCTAGATGTGGGGTGAATAGGACTAACTAAAAATTTTTAACTTCGCAAATAATTCTAGTCTACAATAAATCAAAGATCCCTCAATTTGAATAATAAGAAATGACTATGAGAAGAAACAATAGAGTGATCAAATGTGCAAATCAAAGCATATAACGATGTGATATCACAATAGAATGCTTGAACAAAAAAGATATGTCAATCCAAATCACAAGAAGCTATTGCACATTCAAAGTTATCTAGGCATGCCATTCTCACACACATATATGATATGCCAAAAAAATAATAATAATAATAAAGCAAGGAGAAATAGACACCAAATTTATAGTCGTACGGTCAACAATACCAACATCCACTCTCATTAAGATAGTTCCCTTGGTCTACGGTATTCACTATCTTAGGGTTCCAAAAGGCTCACCTCCGACCTTGTACACCTATAGATTTTTTGATACGGTGGTTCGATCACTAAGGTCTACTCCACCAAGATATTTTTTATAGTGGTTCAATCATGAATGTCTAATCCACTTTACAATATGTTAAAAATGAAAGAACAAAAATAAAGACTGGTTGCCTCTAAGTAGACGAGTCTAACTTGATGCGATCTTCAAGCTTGAACTTGAGCTCCAAGCTTTAACTCCTTATCGATCTCCTTGGCTTTGAGATGCTCCAATGATGTGCTTGAACCAAGTGAGTAAGGAGGTTTAGGTCTAGGGTGATTGATGGTTTAACTTGAGGCTAATCCATTCCCTAGATGATGAGATTCCACCAATCACTCTTACAAGGAGCTTAGAGTGAAAAGTGGTGTTTGATTTTGAGGGCACTAAATGAGTGTAATTGAGTGGTAGTCCGTGGTCTGGAATAGGACTCAAAACCACATTCTATCTAAGCCATTGAAATGAGCTTAGAATTTGTAGACAGAGCTCTAACAGCTAGTCTATGGTTAGCTGTGAGCAGGGTACGGCTAGCTATGATTCCAAAAGCTTTTCCCAACAGTTAATTCGACTGACAATCAAACAAGGTTAATTTAAACAACAGTTAGGTTACGGTTAGACATGGAACGTTATATGGTTAACCATAAGCTGACCGTAGTTCAATAGTGCTGAAAAACACCATTCTGAAAAAGCACCCATAGAGCTTTTACGGTGACCTTATAGTTGCCCGTATGATGGATTACGGTTAGCCGTAAGGTTACCACAATTCAAAAATGTTGAAAAACAGCATTCTGGAAAAGCAACCGTAGATAGCTTTTGGGGACCTTACGGTTAGCCATACCCCCATTACAGCTAGCCGTAAGGACTGAAACTGAACAACTGACTTGATCAGTTTAGCCCATTCACCCTATTATATTTACCTATTGGTTTGATGGTTCTAAGGGTCTATCCTTGGATAATCCTAGGGTCCATTTACATGAATGAGTTCACACATCATGGAGAATATGACTTCATGATCTAAGGCCTTCCAAGACTAAGACTTGATCTTTTGCCCTTCACTTGATCTTCCTTGATAAAGCTACCAAAGGCAAGGTCTTGGCCAAGACATGGAATTGACAACACAAGGGTAGTGCGGATATGACTATGGCACTAACAATTCCTCCTTTCGAGGCCCATGGGCAGTGATTGGATATTTTAATGCTATTTCTTCTAATAGGAAAAGATTCAACAATAGACTTCTTAGTCTTCCCTCCACGACTGATTTCAATGAGAAGCAAACTTAGGGTAATTTGGTGTTGGATTTGTTGAAAATCGCTTCACCTAGTCAAATAATAGGAGGGGTCAATCCTATGTGGCTAATAGGCTTGATAGGGGCCTCCTCAGTCACCAATAGCTTCTTCTCAACAAGGACTCCTGCCTTCACCATTTGGGGAGACAAAGTTCAGACCATAGCCTTATAATTCTTAAATCCAAGTCTCCCTTGGTTTCCAGAAATATTCCTTTCAAGTGTGAGGAAACGTGGATTGACTACGTACCTTGTTACAAGTTATGAGAGACTTATGGGAAACCCCATTTTATGGAAAAAAAAAAAAAACCCAATTCACTCTAGCCTCAAAACTCAAAAACCTAGAAAATAATTTTAAAACATGGAATAGAGACATTTTCAGCCACTTGAGGGAAAACATCTTAACTACAAAATAGCTGGTCACCCGTCACCCACAATCAACACCTTATGAATGCCAATCCTTCAGACACAGCTGATGCAAATCTTATGGCATCTTGGTCCTCCATCCATAATTTTCTTAAAGCAGATAAATCCATTGGTAACAAAAATCCAGAGTCATTTGGTTACAGAAGGCGACCACAATACCAAATTCTTTCATATCTCAGCCAAAATCAAAGGAGCTTCAAGATTTCAAGGTAGAGAATGCTCTGCTTAATTGGGAGCCCTGCTTCAATTGTGATGGAGCAGCATGAGGTAAACTAGGTTCGGTGCGTAGTGGAGGAGTGCTAAGAAATCAAAAAGGTGAAGTATTGCATATGTTCTCCAAACATGTTGGATCAAAGACTCTAATGTGGCAGAGCTTTTCGACATACTAGAAGCTCTCCGTATTTATGCTACTTCATTTCATAACATCCTCATAATAGAGAGTGATTCGGCCAATGCCATATCTTGGGTGAAATCTGTAAGTAGTTCATGGAAGATACAATTTCTGTTCAATGGGATTATTATATTTTTTTAGCTTTACTGTCCCTTTCCCGGGTTTCATTTCAGCATGTTTATAGATTAGCGAATGGGATGGCAGATTGTCTTGCTAAACAAGGGGTGGATCGTGTGAGCAACTTAAGTGCCAGTGTCATGTAGTTAGAGTTAGTATTTGGTATACATCCCTTTTACTGATACTTCAGTAGAGAAGTTTTATGTTTCTATTTTTGAGCTGAGACTGGTTGTAACTTTTATTCATACTAATATATCTATTTCTTACCGATAAAAAAATGGAGGAGCTTCAAGCATGATTGATAAAATTCTCCACAATAATTCAATATTTGAAGATCAACATCAGATAAGCTTGGCGGTTGCGGAATTCTTTTCAAAAGCTTTCAAGAACTCTCAACTGAGGATTGAATGCTCTCTTTTCAGCTATGATACCCGGATACTTGTACAAGCCCAACGTATCCGTATTTGTCCAATATGACACTTGTATTGGTACGTGATACTGCACCGATACTTCTAGAGAACAAGCATATCCTACTTATAAAGTCATTTATTTCATATAGTTCTTTTAATATTTTTACTTCTCACCATAAAAAAATGCTAGAAAGGGACGAAAACAATGATAATTTCATTGATTCAAAAGTGATCTAAAGAAGAGATTAGAACACACGTATCCATATCCCTATTCTAGATTCTCAAAGGTGAGGGCCGTATCCCCGATCCCCATATCAGTGTATGTATCCATATCCGTATCTGAGCATCATAGCTTTTCAACATTCAAACCCCTCAGATTCATCGGAGCAAAATGCTATGTTTTCAGCGGTTCCTGCGTTGGAGGAAATCAGATCCATTGTCTTCAATCTAATTATCTAAAGAGGAATAGAGCACTTGGGCCCCTTGGCTTTTCAGGTATTTTTTTCACTCACTGCTGGGATATCATCAAAGATTTTGTAGTTACTGTGGTGCAGAACTTCTTTGCAACTGAATAACTTTTAGAGTCTCCAATGCATATTTCATTTCTCTTATCCCCAAGTTTCCTCCCCCCTCGTCTGTAATGAATTCAAGCCCATGAACCTAATCAATTTCAGTTTCAAAATCAGCTCCAAAATCCTTCTTTCCAGATTGGTCAAAATCCCCCCCGTCATCTCTAACCATCATGTAGCCTTCCTTAAGAACAGGACAATTCAAGATCAACTAGACTTAGCCAACAAAGTTGGCCAATGCCTTCAGTAGAGAATTTATGGATGGAGCAAGTTTTTAGAGCCAAACATTTAAAACGTTCAATAAGCTAGACTAGGATTTCTTGTTTTTAGCTCTAAGAAAATTTGAATTTGCTTCTCAATGGATCAACCAACCTAAGGAATGTGTTGGTCCTGCAAAATCATCTGTCTTAATAGAAATCAGTCGGTTTCTCCTCTCCTGAATGTGGAAGGAGACAACGTGATCCCCTCTCCCTACCTCTTCATTTTAGCTAATGAGAGTTTGAACCTTATTCAACTGGCCAATGAAGGCAAAATTCAGCCAAAATACAGATCTCCTTCTAGCCCTTTGGCGAGTCAAGTCCTCTTTGTAGATGACATTCTTCTCTTCTTTAGAGCAACTACAAAGTGTTCTAAAGTGATCATAGATCTCTTTATGTATCAGAGCATGGCAGGGAAGTACTTCAATCTTGAGAAGAGCAAATTTTTTTTTATTTTTTATTTTTTTATGGCATCTACAGGCATCAACAAAAGCCAATATTACAAAAATCTTAAAGATTTTGAAGCTTTTCTCCCCCGTTCTTATCTGGGAGTTCCCTGTATTCCGGAAGTCCTAAAAGAAGCTTATTTTCTTTCTTGATAAATTCTTTTAGGAATAATTTGGCTAGATGGAAATGCAATTTGCTCTCATGTGCAGGTAGAATGATTCCTACCTAAGAAGCACGGACACGGACACGGGACACGGCCACGACATGACACGGACACGCCGACACGACATTTCTCAAAAAAATAGGACACGGACACGTCGGGGACACGTTAATAATTAATAATAATAATAATATATCTAATCATATACTAAAAGATACTATTTCCACAGCCAAGTAATATTTCCCCCTCCTTCATTAATTTTCTCAAACTTGGTTACATATTTCCACATAGGCTTATTTATATCTTCTTCATTGGAGGGGTGTGAACTCATATTCCTAAATTCCAAATTGTCATGCAAAGGTGAAGAAGCAGAGCTGATAAATAAATAAAAAAAATTGATATAAAGAACAGATTTGATATATAAACAGCAAAAATAGATTTGCTAGATTCATGTAAACAGCAAAAACCCATCACCAGGCCTCCTCAGGGCAGCAGAAGGATGGTCCCTTTGCTTTTAAGTTATGACCTTTTACAAAAAGCCCCCCTTGCTCTTCTTTTTTTACTCTAATTTTATTTTTTTTTCCAATTAAAAGAGGCAAACGTGTCCGACACGTGTCCGGAACGTGTCCCCAGCGTGTCCGAAATATAAAACATTAAAAAATAAACAAGACACTCTTTTTAGCGTGTCCGGAGAGTGTTGGTGTCCGACACGTGTCGGACACCGACACTCTGGCCTCGGAGAGGTGTCCGTGCTTCCTAGATTCCTACCATACCTGTCCTTTCAAGCCTCTCCCTTCAGTTGTTGCTTGTGTTTCCCTTTCAAAAGTCCATCTACAAAATTATGGAAAAAACATGAGAAACTTCTGGTCTGGGAGTGACCATCATAGTAAGATTATTTAGCATGCCATCTACATGCTGAAAGTCTAGGGAGGTCTGGGCATTAGGAGGCAGTCAAAGCTAAACAAAGCTAACATGTTAGTGGCTCTCAACATCTAAAATACCCTCCACTTGGCTCCCAACAGTAGCTAGCTTTGGATCTAGTATCTGGAGGAAAATCAAGTATCTTGCTCCTTTCATCCAGGCAGGAAGTCCCTGGAATCTTGGTGATGGAAATAGTGCCGGTATATGGTTTGACAAATGGATGGGCCCTACTCCAATAGCCAACCCTTTCCCAAAATTGTCCTCAATAACAGTCAAAGTGAACTCTTTTGTAGTGGATGGGTTAAAGGAAATTCCCATCTCCTTGCCTACTGAGGTTAGTAATTTCCTCCATGCTTAGCCTGCCCATCCCCCCAGCCAGATTGCCTGATATGGATAGAAATAGGTTCTTCCCATCTCTCTTGCAGCAAACTTGCATTTGACCCATTCAAGAAGAATCACAAAGCAGTGGTCTTCTATGCCTTTGAGCCAACTTCTTCATGTTTTTTCTTAGAAACTGTTTCATAAGAGGGTTCTCACTAGCACTTAGGCATAATCAACTGGAATTCAGTTAGCCTCACTGCACCCTCTGCTGCTACTCACTCGGAAAATGACTGGGGTCTATTTTTCAATTCCCCATGTGCAACTAAACTATTGGATTGGCTATCTTGGTGTCCAAAAGATCAGGCCTTCCTCCATGAAAAGCATACTCATAAAGGCAATCCAATTAGATAGGATAGCAAGTGTAGGGCTAACTTAAAAGCCACCAAGCAAATATTAGTTAGAGAGGCTACCTTATATATTTGGTGTATTGTAGGTTCATATCCTTTGTACTTGCTTCCATTTCCTCATCATCAAGAAGTCTCATGCTTTTTAAATGTTAGTAACAAGTCTCATGTGCACTAATTAACACTCACACACACACCTTATTTCTAATGCCCAAAATTGGAAGTTTAAAAAAAAATTAAAAAAAATTAGAGTTTATTTTTAACTCATAAAGTGTCCCTAAACTGATGAGATAAGGCTATAATTGACAAATTCACAATCACAAAACTTGAAAGTGTGTAATACTGAATTGTATTATAATTTGTGTGGCTCCCTTAGGAGATCGTCCATCAATATATAGTGTTTTACATGCCTTAATCAAGGCTCTAAGATAAGAAACCAACTAATTACATTAGATGCTATTCTAAGTTAGGAAACCAACTAATTACATTAATCACTAATCTAAGTTAGGAAAGCAATCAATATTGAAATATGTACAGTTGTCTCAATGTTGACCCAAATCAAATCCACGCGTTTGACTGATGAGCCTTGGGCCTGTTTAACACCCCCCCTCAAATTGATGAGGGAGAATCAACAAGCATCAATTTGCCAACCAAGAACTGATGGCGTGGTCGTGGAAGACCTTTAGTAAGAATATCAGCAATTTGAAACTCATTGGAGACATGTGGAAGGCTGATGACATCACGCTTTAATTCATCACGTATGAAGTGACATTCAACCTAAATGTGTTTAGTGCGTTCATGGAAAATCGGATTTTCAGTAATCCAAATTGCACTTGTATTATCAGCATAGAGTGGGGTAGCATTGTCTGGTGGAAACCCAATGTTTGAAAGGAGACCTCGGAGCCAAAGAATTTCGGAGCACGTAGTAGACATGGCTCGGTACTTAGCTTCGGTAGATGATTTGGAAACGTTTTCATGCTTTTTGCATTTCCAGGAAATCAGACTATTACCCAAAAACATGCACCATCCAGTGGTCGAGCGGCGAGTATCCGGACCACTGGCCCAATCAGCATCTGAATAAGCTCTAAAAGAGATAGGTTTGTTTGATAGAAAAAAAACACCCGCGAGTTGGTGTGCAAATAAGGTACCGAAGGATTCGGCGAACAGCAGCCATATGAAGGTGACGAGGAGCAGTCATGAATTGACTCATGAGGTTGACCGCATAGGAGATATCAGGACGAGTGATCGTGAGGTAGATCAAACTCCCAACTAACTAGCGATAAGCAGTAGGATTAGGAAGAAGGCCACCCTCCTTTCGACTGAGTTTGACATTCAGTTCGACTGGCGCATTGACAGGAGGTAAAGCAGTAAGGCCGGCCAAGTCAATGAGATCAACAGTATATTTGTGCTGATTTAGAACTATACCTTTAGTCGATTGATGAACTTCAAGACCAAGGAAATAGTTTAAGGGCCGAGATCCTTCATGTGAAATGTCTGATTAAGAGAAGCTTGGAGTTCCTGAATCATTTGTGCATTTGGACCAGTAATTACAATGTCATCAACATAGACCAGTAGCACAATAATCCCGGACGGAGCATGATGTTAGAACATAGAAGGATCATACTGGCTCGGATGAAAATTCAAGTGGAGAAGAGCATCTTGAAATTTCTCAAACCATGCGCGAGGAGCTTGCTTCAGACCATAGAGGGAGCAACAGAGCTTGGCAACCATACCCTTCCCAGATGAGGACCGCGGAGGCAGACGCATATAAACGTCTTCTTTGAGATCACCATGAAGAAACACATTTTAACATTCATTTGATATAGAGGCCAGGACTGAGATGCAGCAACAGCAAGAATTATTCGTACGGTGGTCATCTTGGCGACGGGAGCAAAAGTTTCATCATAATCAATGCCATATTCCTGCCGATTTCCAAGAGCAACAAGACGCGCCTTATATCGATCTAAAGTGCCATCTGATTTTAACTTGAGAGAAAAAATCCACTTACAGCCAATAGGTTTGACACCCACAGGAGGGGACAATATCCCATGTATGATTTTGCTCTAAAGCATCCAGTTCATATTGCATAGTCATGTTCCAACATTTATCCTACACAGCCTGAGAATAGGATTGGGGAATGGAAGAGGAAGACAGAGTGGCCATTAAGGAAGTATGGGAGAACCCATAACAGTCTGGAGATACCGAAATCCGAGTGGAGCGACGCAATGAAAGATGTCCAGATGGACCAAGTGTCGAAGGTGGACCAGATCTGGAGGAAGATCAGGAAGGGGATCCCCGGTAGGCGCTTCTCTATTCCGTCCATGATATACAAAGTTAGGATTAAAACGAACAATGGACGTGTCGTCAGAAAAACCAGTTAAAGACACGAAAAAGGAGGGGTCAGGAGGATCAAGATGGATTTGAAAAAAATACTGTTGTTAAAAAATAAAAAATAAAAAGACATTCCTAGAGGTACAGAAGCAACGAATTTGAGGATCATAGCAAAGGAACCCTTTTTGGAAAGGCACATAACCTAAAACACACACTGGGCTGATTGTGCGGTAAGTTTGGTTCGCTCTAAAGGAGGCAAGTGCACAAAGCAAACTGACCCAAAAACATGAAGATTATCATAGGATGGAGATGTTTTGTACAGTCGGTAATATGGGCTCTGATTTTCAATAGAGGTTGATAGCATACAATTGATAAGATGAGCTACCATAGCGAGTGCCTCAACCCAAAAACGGGTAGGAACCGAAGATTCCAGAAGAAGAGAACGAGTGACATCGAGGAGATGTCTATTTTTCCTTTCAGCAACTCCATTCTGTTGTGGAGTATAAGGACAAGTTCTTTGAGAAATAATGCATTTGTTTCATAAACATTGTTGAAAATTTAAGGACATATATTCCCCGCCTGCATCAGATCGCAAGATTTTGATGCAGCTGGAAAATTGATTCTCAACATAAGCTAAAAAAATTTTAAAAACACTTAAAACATCAGATTTGGAATACAGAAAGTAAACCCATGTAAACCTACTGAAATCATCAATAAAAGTGACAAAATATTTATAGTGAGCGTGAGAAAGAGTTGGAGTAATTTCCTATACATCGCTATGAACCAAATCAAAACATTGAGTGCTGTGTGAAGTGGAAATAGGAAAAGGAAGAGTTTTGCTCTTTCCCATTTTACAAGTAGCACAATCAAAAAGCACACAAGAAGAAAAGCCAATAGATTTATTTAATAAACCAGAATTTGACATAAGGGACAAAGCCTTGGAATTAGGGTGTCCGAGTCTATTATGCCACAATTGGCAATTATCTCGAATAGAAAAGCAAAACACATCATTGTTGAATCTATTCCTAGAGATATTAGAAAAATTCAATGAAAACAAGCGTTCACACTTAGGCCCCCTTGCGATCTCCTTCCCGGACATCTGGGCCTGCACAACACAACCAGAAGAAGAAAAATATATGTTACAATTATTTTCAACAAGTTGCCTAACTGATAATAGGTTTGAAGTTAAATTAGGACAAAGGTAAACATTTTTCAATAGGATGGGACCAGGGATATCTCCGAGAGCAGTGATGGGAACATTGCCTCCGTTAGCAGTTTGTATTTGAAGATTGCCATTGTAGCTTGTCACATTGGAGAGTGCGTTACAGGAATATGTCATATGCTTAGAAGCCCCGGAATCAAGAAACCAAGTAGAAGATGGAGGTGAGGTACCTGAGAGACCAAAAGCAGAAAGGGCATTGACAATCATTTGTTGAACCAATTCAGGAGTCAGAAATGATGAGGGCCCAGGCTGTGAGATTGCAAATGTAGGAGCAGGCATAATTGAAGAAGCAATATAAGCATGCGGAGTCTGAGACTGTGGAGTTTGAGCCTGTGGAGTCTGATATAACGAGGTGCCTAATACTGAAGAGCCTGATACTGTGAAGTCTGATACTATGGAGATGAACGTTGTGGCCGGCGACGACATTCAGAGATGATATGTCCCGACTTTTTACAGTAACTACAGACTTTCTGTTTGCATTGAGAAGCAAGATGCCCAAATTTTTTACAACTGTAGCATTGGGTTTTGCTCAAGTCTCGAGGCGAAGGATGAGAAGCCTTACTAGCCGAGAACGCGACTGAATAGATCTTAGTCTTTTGTTGAGCTATATGAGCAGATGTTGCAATGCGTTGTTCTTCACGTAGGAGTTCATTCAAGCAAATATACAAAGAAGGTAATGGGGTCCGATTCATCAGAGCAAATCGGACATTTTCATATTCGGTGCGCAGTTTCATCAGAAATTGATCCCTTTGACTAGAGGCCTGAAGATCGTGAATGACGAGCAAAACATCCGCAGCCACATCAGCATACTTAATACTATCATATTCCGACCATAGTGTACAAAATCCCGAATAGTAATCTTGTATAGACAAGGTTCCCTGTGTATATTCAGCAATCGCACATTCAAAATGAAATTGACGTGCTGAATTATCTTGATGATATACTTTCTTCAGATACCCCCACATGTCTTTTGAAGTAGGGTAAGGTTTGAGATTCATGATTAGATGTGGCGCGACAGAGCCGAGGATCCATGATTTTATCTTCGCATCTTTAATATACCAAGAGGAGATCTTTTTCTCATCTTCAGTGGGTTTAGGGTCAGATCAAGAAATATAACCCCACAATTCCTTAGCTTCAAGGTATATTTGGAACTGAAACGACCAAGCAGGGTATTTCTTTCTAGTGAAACGGATCAAGGTAACTTCAGATTTTTCCGTCTCAAAGCGATACCGATCAAAAACTGATTGAACAGCGAAAAAAAACTAACATCAGATAAGAACAATATGTAGGATGCCTTTCCCGTGTGTAGAAAATAGAATCCAACCAAACATAGAGGAAACAACTCAACACAGCATAGTAATTGTGCAAAAAGGAGCCCCAGACAACCTTGTCAGTGGCTGAAGATCCACTACGTGGGCCCCACTGATGGTCTTGGGCAAAGATCAGAGGACTGATCTGAGTAAGCCTTCTATTCTGTCTTCTACTGAAACAAGATTGAATCTACTGAAGATCCAAGATTCTGGACGGTCTTGATGAAAACAATATGAATTTCTAAAAAAAAACTTGAGAATGAAGAAAACACCAACCTGGAGTCTCTAAAAATTGTAGAAAAATCACCAAAAGTCTTAGAAATACCAGGCGACCAAAGTGGGATGGATTTTTGCAGTTGATCTAATGATCAGGGGTGGGCCACCAAGAGGATGCTTCTAACGCAGAATGAAGATATCGCTGGAATGGAGATGTCGCTGGAAATTTCTTAAAATAGATCCTAGATCTATTTTCTACACGAGAGACTTATTTCTCTCTATCCCTATTGCCTTAATGCTGTGGAAGAAAAGGAACTAGACGTTCTTGAGCCTTTCTCTGATACCATGACAAATTCACAATCAGAGAACTTGAAAGTGTGTAATATTAAATTGTATTATAATTTGTGTTTCTCCCGTAGGAGATCGTCCATCAATATATAGTGTTTTACATGCCTTAATCAAGGCTCTAAGATAGGAAACCAACTAATTACATTAGATGCTATTCTAAGTTAGGAAACCAACTAATTACATCAATCACTAATCTAAGTTAGGAAAGCAATCAATAATGAAATATGTATGCCTTGGGCCTGTTTAACGATAATTCTATGTGGACCACAAAAATACTTATAGAAAATAGGTTTTAGTCATGGCTAAAATATGTATGTATGGGCAATATGACTTGGCTTCAACCATGTTTTGAACCATGATTTGATTGATTTTTTTTTTTTATCAAAATAACCAATTGTTCAGGTGACCGATTTGTTAAAGATCCACTTTGGTAAAACAAAGGCCTCTTTTCAGCCATTTATAACAGAATCTAATAAATTACTACTACTACTACTACTCCATCGAAAAGAAGGCATGACTATTGATAATACGTTGTAGGTTGATGATAAGTACCAGTACTCCATGGACAACAAAGATGGTGGGGTCCATGGCTGGATAAGCTCAGACCCAATCTTGGGCTTCTGGATCATTTTTCCAAGCAATGAGTTCCGCAATGGAGGTCCAACCAAGCAAAATCTTACTGTCCACACTGGTCCAGCAGCCCTTGCTGTATGCTCTCTCTCTCTCTCTCTCTCTCTCTCTCTCTATATATATATATATATATATATATCACGCACGCACACAAACAACACATTTATTTTCTTTTCTTATGTTCTTTTCAACGATTTAACATTTATTTATATTTTTCTGTTGAATAGCAGAAGTCCACAATTATTTTTGTTTAAAGAGCTTTTAATAATAGCTATTTGAGGATGCTTACCAAATGTGCCCTCAGGTTTCATATGAATCCTTGTTCGATAATGCATTCTCCTGCGTATATGATATGAAGTCAAACTATTGATCTTTCCACAGAAATTACTCCTACAACAATGGTTATATGTGGATGAATGCTCAGTGATTGATGTGAGTGCTTTAGATGTTACAAGGTTTAAGGCATCAAGCTATTCCTCAGTGACCTGTAGGTCAATTAGTTCTTTGATTTGTTGCAGAACAAGTGACGCTTTAAAAATAATAAATAAATTGCAGCAAATTCATGTGGCCTTTTTTTTATTGTCTTGTGAGTCACTGTAACTATTGCTTATTCACATTCCCAACCCTTGTAGCCAGTCACTTGGAAATCAATTCCCATGATGAACTATTCCAACGATCTAAAAACTTTAGTTGTGTTCTTCACATTGGTTTCAAGCTCTGCTACTCATATTACTATGTCAGTGAAAGCGGAAGGAGCCTACTCCCTAGGCACTTTAGGTTGATGACATAAAACTGACAAGAGATCATTGTATAGTGCCTGTTGAGTTGAAACAATGTTTGGAGAAAATTTGATATCAAAGGTATTTGATATCAAAGATCTGGTCTTGTTAAAGTACTTGAGTATTAAATTATCTCGCTCCGAACAAAGGAATTTTCATTTCAAAATAGAAATTGCCTTGGACCCAGTACTGTAACATGATAGGAGGGAAGCAAAGCTGTCACATTAATCCTATGTATGTCAAGAGTCAACTGGGAAGGGAATCCTAAATATAGGAATAGCCGAATAGTTGATATTTAAATGTAACGAACTATTTGTTTGCTAACAGATTTAAAGTAGAATGAATTTAAAAGAGACAGAAGAGGGAATGAGAGACAGCCAAAAAGAAAAAAGAGGAAGGAGAAACTGTATCAATGCAAATTATAATTCATGGTACAAAATGGCAGAGACTTACAGAAGACCTCTATTGAATCTCAAGGTGTCTTTGATCTCTTCCTTGTACAATCTCTGTCAATGGCACAAACTTGACTTGAAGGTCTTCTAGCTCTCTGTCTTCTTGAAGCTTTGAGGTTTTTGAACTTGGTCTTCTAGTTCTTCCAACTCTTTGATTCGAAGATCTTTAGGTTTTGGAACTTGAGATTCTCAGGCTCTTGGTCAGATGCTTGAAATCATTCTTGAAAGCTTGGGAGGAGAATAAATACTTTTCGGAGTGCTCCTCACCCATTATAGGGTTTCAGTTTAGTTTATTTGCTTCATGTGCAAGAACCTCCTTTAGGAGTTTCCCCTAGTTTAGTAAACAACCAAAGTGAGATTTAAAGTGAGGCTGCTTGAGCAATGGAGGCCAGGACTGGGGTGTGGGGATGCTAGTCCCTGGTCCTGAGCACGGGTTTGGGTCGTGGGATGCCCATCCTTGGACCCAGGTGCTAGGCACATGCTATATAGGCCACAGGGCTTCTGTTTCCTCTCTTTCTTGTTCTTTTTTCTTTCCTTCGTTCTTCAAATATTTTGGCCATTTCCTTTGACTCTATATAGGATATTTTCATGCTCTTCAATACTTAGTATGGGAAGCAGGACAATATGAAGTGTCAGGATTGAAAGGCAAAGCCCAACGGGCACAGTAGTTTTCAGTATAGTTGTCAATTCCGTTCCAGTCGCCGTTCCGGTTTGACCCTGTAGTGGAAAGTTTCGGCATTCCAGTCAATTCTGGTATTCCATTCTAGAAAATACGTGATTGAAAAAATGAAATATATATATAAAAGAATACCTAAAATTGAAAAAATAGTTGAATGCTAAAATAATACTAAAAGTGCATACTTACATCACTTAAATTAAACTACACTTTACAATTGACCAGTTTCTAGTTTTCACTACATATGAATGGAAGTATGAAATATTGGCGAGAATGGAGTGGAATTGGTCTAGAATTGGAACTGGAATTGTGACCGGAATGACCGGAACGGACAAGAATTGGGACCGGTAACTTTTAGGGGTTCATTCAATTCCGCCCAAGGCCAATTCCGGCCGGAACAGAATTGAATTGACAACTATGGTTTTCAGAGGCTGTAAACTTTCAGATTTGCCGTCATAATAAAATGTTAGAAAGTTGTCCATGAGATAGATCAACGTGGCAAATGGCTATGCCAATTTGATGACATTTCCAAGCTAAAATTCCATCATTTAGGCAATGAAATCTCAGATTTTCTGTCAATTATACTGTATTGGGTTTTTATGGTCTACAATGATGTTAGGGACAAAAGATGACCTTGTTTAATTCTTAGAAAATTTAATGCCTACACTATTTAGATACTAACTAGGTTGGGTCTCCAAATAACCACCAATCTATAGTAGGTATTGCAAAGTTGCAGGAGGGAATCTGGTGACTTGTAGAAAAAAGGGAAACAATTCGTTGCATGTTCAAGTGTAGAAATTGCTTGTCACCACTTAAGGGGTTGTTTGTCTGCAGTCATTTACATATTTAAATGATTCATATGCTTAAGGATTATGCATCATCATGTTTGTTTGCATTTGCACCCATTTATGAATGTGATGTTTTGTTGGTGGTTGCTATACTTTTTTTTTTTTATATAACGGAGGGTGTCTAGCCCTTTCGGCCGGACTAATCCCTACGGGCCCAGCCAAAGCCAGGTAAATCCCCTGTAGCCCCAGTGTTGGCAGTTGATATACTTATGACCATATTGCTTCTAATCTGGTATTCCAGAAGCGCGCAGACCATATGGAAGTTGATTATCATCTTATACAAGAGAAGGATGCCTCTAGAATCATCTCCACTCATTACCTCAAATTGGAAGACTGGCTTGCATACATGTTTAGCAAATCACCTTGAAGGCAACATATTAAATAATTAGAGGCAAACCGGGCATGGCTTATATCTATTAACCAACATGAGGGGGGAGGGTTGGAGAACTATAATACATGAGTGCCAGACTCCATAACTGGTGTAGTGTGTATATTTTTGTGAATATAGATGATGACTGTGTATTACAGATTAGGATGTATGTCACATGGATTTACTATACCTGTGTAGCATGTAATCAACATCTATATTAACAAGTATCCTTATCTAGAATAGAAATAAACAAAACAATTAGAAATCGCAATTCACATAGAAATTCTAGCTCCAAATAATCACTTCTCTTCTGTCATTATTGTAGTCAATGCGACTATTGTACTACTATGATATCATAATAGCTTAGTTCATATAAACGGATTACCTCTAATAACGAGCATCAATTCTGTAAGAAGAGGCATTTTGTGTCTTGTGAACATGAATCTCACACTGAGATAATGGTTTCAAATCATCACTTCTCTTTTGAGTTGTCCTTATTAGGGAAACAGGCCTAGAAAACCAATCAGATGAAATTATGTGTGCGTGCTGCTTCTTTTTGTTGCCTATCAAATGTCCTGGTGGGCCTCGTTGATGGTTGAATGACTTTTGAAACTAGATCTTCAAGAAGTTCTCTCTCTCTCTCTCTCTCTCTCTCTCTCTCTCTCTCTCTCTCTCTCTCTCTCTCTCGTACTAGTTTAGCAAAACCTTATTCTCATAAATCCTATGATTAGTAATTGCTTTCAGGGGTAACTTGATCATGACTGTATAAAATTATAGATACGCTGAATCCTTTGTTTAAACATGGAGATAAGGGACTTTAATGGTTTGAAGAGATTATTATTTCTAATTTTGCAAATACTGAGTTTTCTAGGTTAAATCAGAGTGATGAGACCCAGTGATGGATGGAGTTTGCACATTCACCATGGATGCCTGACCTTTGGAGTCATCATCATTGGAAACCCAAGGAGTCTTCACACGAGGGAGAACTCTTGCTCGATGCAACCAATATAAAGAAGGAATTTTCATTGATTCACAAATACGCGATTCAATCCTGCCTATTAAGGACCTAGATAGGATTTCTTTTCTCTTCAATGAAATTGATTAGATTCAATCTCTTGTTGCTTGACATCGTCTCTTTCATTGATTACATGTCAATCAATTACATTGTTGATTACTTGCCAATCAATTATCTTGCTAGATTTAAGATATATATATATTTTTTGAATGGTAACAAAGAAATTTATTAAAAGAAATAAGTACAGCCAAGATATCTTATCTAGATCTACGAAATTTTATTGTAAAGTCGTAGTTGCGCTATTGGGCAAGCTGACCATGGGTTAGGCCTGATGAATTAGTCATCAATGGGATTGCCAATGGGCTGGCCCACTATGGTTAGGCCAATGCACAGGTCCACTATGGGTTTGATACAATGTGCTAGCTCACAGTGTGCCTATTCCTGGGGCCCCTGTTGTAGGTCCTGAGGTCCGTGGTTACATCACAAGGGGACAACTATGACTATCTTCAATGATTGGCTTATTTTTTGTTGTCCATGGTCTGGTTATGGCTCGGTTGAGCATTGCAGCGCTGATAATCAGAGCCACGTGAATCTATGTTGTGCAGTGCTGAGTAGGAGACATCAAGTTTCGTCTATGACTTTGTATTACTAACTCAAACCAACTTAGGTGTTTCTAACATATCGCAATTGATGCCGCTTCATTTGAATGAAAGGAAATACCTAACGTAAATGTGCTCCTAATTTGTAAGTGTTTGGTAACTCCTGTAAGAAACCATATACCAACCCAAAAGCTTAAGCTGATAGGTGGAAGGCCCATACAGGTATATTAAGACATGACAAACCTATTACTTAGGCGATGTGGAATATGGGACTTCCCAACAACTCCAACATTCAAGTCACCACTCCTTATAATCTAGGCCACCAATTTTCATAGTGGTCAAGAGTATAATGTTTAGTGGGTGTAAGAAGAATGGAGTAAAGGGGAAAAAAAAAAAAAAAAGACACACACACACAACACACACTGTAGGGTATACCAATGCTAATCATGTCTTGGTTACTTAACTATGGAATTGTTTGATCAGTGAAGGATATATCGTCTATTCTCTACTAGGGGAACATGGGTTATATCATGGGAATAGCTAAATGTGTCGGACTGCACAATGGTTTACAAGCGCACAAGCCACAAGCCACTGCTCAATTCAACCATATCATAACTACACACCTTAAAGAGACTTGGCTTCAGTTTTTATTGCCATGCCAAAGCCTAATCCTTCACATGAAAACCAAGGGGCTGATTCCACAAGCAAGTAAAATAGCAATATCGATATCCTCAGAGAAAAGTCTCCTCTCAGTAGTATGTTCTCAAATAGAAATCTAAGAGTGGCTTAATGGCATGGTTGATGCTTTAGCCAAACCAGGGGTTGATAGAATTTCTGCTTGGGTGGTTTCCCTAATGTCATTTTCTTGAGGGGTACTACACTCTTGTACCTGTTTTTGTTAGTTTTTGGTTGTTTTGTGTGTTATGTCTGCATTTCCTTCTTTAATAAATATTTTGAGCTACCGATCAAGAAAATAAAACTGATCATGTATGAAAGAGGCTGGGTCTTTCAGAATGTTTTATTTTATTCTATTTTTGATAAATATCTTTGGCAGATGTTTCATGGAACTCACTATATTGGTGATGAAATCGTTGCAAATTTTAGCGAGGGAGAAGCATGGAGGAAGGTATTTGGCCCTGTTTTCATATATCTTAATTCGACTCCAAGTGTGTCTAAAGCACATGGTTTATGGATAGATGCAAAAAGGCAGGTAACTATCTACTATTCAACTACTATTTTGCCTTAGAATTTAAGCATAGTAGTTTGGTTGGTTGTCTTATGTCTTTCCATTAGATATATTAAAGAGAAATGACAGCTGTCTTCTTCTTCTTCTTTTTTCATCCATGCCCATGCTCGTCATAGAGGCTGGTTGAAGAAAGAATGTGGCCATATAATTTTGTCTCCTCGCCGTATTTCCTAAATACAAAAGAACGTGGTTCAGCTTCAGGCAGATTATTTGTTCAAGATAGGTAAGGACTTCCTCATGGAACAATGCTTCCTAAAATACACTTCTACCTACCTGTTGCAGTATGATCTTATTGGATATGTGATTTTTAATAGTATTATGCTCATGTAAAAAGCGCGTTTTCTTTGAATATCATCTTACTATTTTGGTAAATCAATCAAACTTGAGCGCATTTGGAAAATACATTATTAAAATACCTGATGGCGATGCAATGTACATGGAAGACCACATACTTAAAAGAATGACGCATTTCTGGTCTTGATCTATAACCTGCAAATACTTTGGGGTCTTAACAAGTAAATCACCCCCATCTTTGTGATCATATTTGCTTGTCAATGTATACTTTGTTATCGTCTAATTTTACAAACACGTTGGCCTGTTGGATATAACTAGTGATGCATCTTTGTGGGTAGCAAGTGTGCTTTCATTTATGTTACATGGTTGCATAGGTAGCATTAACCTTGTGAATTCTGTCCGGAAAGCAGTAGCTTACGTGCACCACAAGTTTATATCTCATTGCTATGATGTTCAGATACAATAAGCACACACAATGGATATCACAGGGCATGAATTTTACACTCAAAACTGGATAATCATTTACACTTATCTTACTCATATATGAGTTGGAATGCTTGATGTGGAGATTTAGGGCTTTCGCCAGAAGGTCCAAAAAAAAAACTTGGGTAGAGAACATACAAAAAGAAGAGAGAAGGAATTGAGAGAGAACAAGAATATGGTTGTAGCTGATCCAAGGGTTAGATGACTATTTTTATTTATAAATTATTTAATTTTACATAATCTCCCCCACCACCGCCCCACCACCCACCCCCCACCCCCCAACCAACACACACACACACACAACCAACACAAAAAAAAAAAAAAAAAAAAAAAAACTAATTTATTTATAAATAAGTCCTACTCTTAACTCATAACACTCCCCTAAGCTGGTGCATATATATTCACTATGCCCAGCTTGGACAAAACATCAGTCAACTGTTTTCTGGTTCCTGCTTTTTTAATAAAGTCTGTAATTTGATCACTGACATCTAAACTTGTATATGTCAGCACAACATCCTTCTCTTCGACCTTTTCCCTGATGAAGTGGCAATCAACTACCACATACTTTGTTCACTTATGATACACTAGATTATTAGCTAGTTGTTACAGAAAGATTAGTTACATTGTTCCATTATTTACTGCTCATAGGATTTCAATGTATTTACAGAATACAAGAGGGACCTTTATGCTATATTGTATTTCACTTAAGATGAAATACGATGAGTGGATGGTAGTCTAAATGAGAATACCATACAACTGTACTTCTCTTCTTCTCTTCTATTCTTGTTCTTTCTTTTCTCATATGACTGTTCTCTTTCATAAATATTCATAGTAAAAGAATGACAACTTTTTTTTTCCTATAAGAAAAGGCTTAAGTCAGTCTATCTTTCACAAAGCAAAGTTGCAGGTCCATCTTGCTTGAAACTCGGTTCTTCAAACAAGATCCTCAACCATGACAACTCACAACACCCACAAGTAGAACTTTTCTGTTTTGGATCCTGCCCAATCAACATCAGTATACGCTTTTGCTCTTAAACATCAATGAGATTTATAAAAGATATCTTTCCCTTGTGTTCCTTCCAAGTATTTGAGAATTCTGTAAACGGTGGTCAAATGTTCTGTTTTGGGAACATGCACGAATTGGCTAACTAGCTAACTGATGTGATGGTAAGATAAATAAGCTTTCCCACTAGTTTCTGGTATGATCTTGATCATGAAGTAATTTACCACTCTGAGAATGCAACCCATGATTTTGCTCATTTGGAGTGTCCACCAGTTTTGCCCTAATTTTCTTGTTTCTTTGAGGATATTCAAAGTATACTTGCGCTATGAGATGACAATCCCTTTCTTGGATCGACAACTTCAATTCCAAGAAAGTATTTCAGTGCTCCAAGGTCCTTAATTTCAAACTAACTCCCCAAATATTCTTAATTTCTTCATCATCGTTGCCAGTAACTACAATATCATCACATACGCAACTAGCATTACCACTGTCACATTTTTCCTTTTTACAAATACAGTATGATTTGCTTGACATCTCTTGTATCTATATCTGACCATTGCCACTGAACTGGTCAAACCACACCTGAGGTGACTGTTTTAGTCTAAAGTCCATACAAAGACTTCCCGAATCAACATACTTTTTGTTCTTGTTCTTTTACTATAAAGTATGGTGGCCCGCAGGCGATCCATATATACTTCTTTTTGTAAGTCATCATGGAGAAATGCATTCGTTGCATCTATCTAATACAGCGGTCATGAAAAATTTGTTGTTAGTAACAGTACTACTCTAACAGAGTTTGACTTCGCAACTGGAGAAGAAGTCACAAAGTAGTCTATCTCATACATTTAGGTAAACCAAGTCCTGATTTGTATCTATGAATGGATCAATCTGGTTTATTCTTCACTGTAAACACCCACTCACAAGCCTAACAAATTTCTCATGAGTCTTAGCCTCGAAGGATCAGCACTCCTAAAATTTCCCTCTTGCTTCTATAGTCTGCAAACTTAATAAAATTAAGTTTTCCATCTTGACTTGTGGTAATTCATTGCCTATCCATAATTACTCATAAATGATTTGGTTCTAATGATTTGTGATTCTTATTCTACAAGCTGCAATTAGAAATACTTTCTTTCTTTTTTTTTTTTTTTTTTTTTTTTTTTTTTTTGCACAGCCATTTTACTGTGGTCTTATGCTCACCTAATGTTTTACAGTGTGAAGAAAGTTATAACCTTTTTTTCCGGACTTATGCTCACCTAATGTTCACAATGTTGAGAAAGTTCTAACCTATTCTTTTTTTTTTTTTTTTTTTTTTTTTTTTCAAATCAGCATGTGTGGTGCATCAAATTTTCATTAACTCTAATAATAGAATAATAGGCATCCATGTTATTAATCATTATTCAAATTCACCAGATACGTCTCTGGAGCTCTAATCCCTGCTAAATCTGCCTATGTTGGTCTTGCAACTGCAAGAACTGAAGGATCTTGGCAAACAGAAAGCAAGGTGACCAAATCCACTTGGTTCTATTCATCATGCCAACAAAATAACAGTCAAGGCTTGTTAACCTATTCACATATCTTCATTCATAACAATTTTGTCTTAAGCTAACCTAATGTAGTCTTTGTAAAGTATGCACACAATGCTTAATCCATCAATATATGATGTTATGCTGTGAAGGGTTATCAGTTTTGGGTAAACACGGATTCAAATGGCACATTCACCATCAATAATGTGGTCCCAGGAGTCTATGCTGTTCATGGGTGGGTTCCAGGTTTTATAGGGGATTACCTCAGTAACGTTCTTGTTACTATCTCTCCAGGTACTTAAAGCTGTTTCTTTTTCATCTTCTGTTGGCATTCCACTAGAATGAAAGAGCAATGTTTTTATTTTTTCATAAATGCTGAGTATGCCTTTTTCTACTAGTAAGTCCTTCAGTATCACTTTGACATGACTAATGCAGTTATTTGGTTGTTGTTCTTATTTGTCACCTATATTTTTTTTTAATCGGTAACAAAGGAATTTTATTAAAGAAGAAACTATCACAAAACAACTAAAACAAACAGAAGGACAACTTTCAAAGTGATACTGGTACAAGAGAAATGTACCGGCCACAAACTACAAAATATAGGCACTCAAATTACAAGATCTATCTACCCCTTGCTTAGCTAAACAATCAGCCATCCCATTTGCTGATCTACTAATGTGCTGAAACATGACCTGCATGTCAGAAACAAGATGACGAATCTCGTTGAAAAGGAATTGCATTTTCCATGGCCCCCTCATCGTTCTCACCCAAGATATAACATTAGCCGAGTCACTTCTGAAATAATTTATCATTTTTCCTTACCAATCCTTTTTATTATGCCATGAACATAACATAGACAATAAGTTAACTTTGTTTTACTGACCATGATGTCCTTAAAGATGCTATATCACCGCTTTAGAAAGGCAGAGACTGTAATAAGTTTCTAGCAAGTCCTCAAGCTGGTACAGGCGTGACAGTTATAGCTGAACTGCATTTTTCTCTGTTATTGATAGATGTCTTGTATTTTGTGGAAACTGACCATCTGGGTCATACTGTTCACCAATCCTCAATTGACGAGGTGCATGGAGCATTGTACCTTGGAAATGAATCATAAAGGTGCAGTACTCCCTGTCCAGGGTTCTGAAGTGGAAAGGCCATCACTCAGGGGTATTTTGGTAATTTTCACCTAAGTTAAATATTCTCTGAGTGGTTTGTTTTAGGGTTACAGAAATCAGTTTGTTCTCAAAGGCATGAGGTTAGTGAAATCCTATAAAGCTGTGACCCTAATTTCTCTGAAATAGTGGAAATTGTGCTCATGAATCTGTGAATTGTGGGCACAGTGATGAACTATGAATTTTTTATGTATTCTAATTTTGCTTCTTTATTTGTTGCATCATGATAGTTACCACCCCAACAAATACTACCTAGAAAACTAACACCTATATTGTAAATAGAAAATTTTCCAAACAGAAAAATGAAAATTTGTTGAGATACAGGAGTGAGTAATCTTTTATCCAAAACATGTTGAAAATTTTGACTCTAATAATGCAGAATCAATAGTATGTTTTCCAAAATAAATAAATAAAAGAGAAAATGAATGTACGGACATTAATTTAATATATTCACCACTAGATAGTAGTTGAAGTCATTCCCCATTGATGGTCATGAAGGTATCTCCAAAATGAACCCTCTCTATGCCAATCATAGACCAGCCTTTTTCTCATTACTCCTTTGGGTCTGGAAGTAAGAAAACTATTTTGAAATGGGGCCGACCAGAATGGTATGGATTCAACTTGTGAATTTAGAAGAAGAAAAATCTTCTTTTCATTTTTTGTATCTTCTTTTTTTTTTTTTTTTCATTTTTCTTCTCTCATGTCCTTTCTTTTTCTTTCTCCTTTTTCCTCCTTTCAGTTGGAGAAGTTGTTAAATATGTGATCTTAGTGATTAAATATAAGAGTATATAAAGAGAACAGAAAGATCAATGATTTTAATCCCCTTGAAATTAAAACATTCTCAATGATACCTTAGGGCCTATTTTTTCAAATTTTTGGAGGAGTAAATGTGAGGAAAAGGTTAAGAAAAGGTATGCAAAAGTAAACTACAGGTGCGGAAAAATCCTTGTGTGAATGGTATGAGGTAAAGTATAGGTAAGAGAGGAAATGTAGATTAAAAAGAATTTTGTCATAAGTTTACTATACCACACTTTATCACACGTTTTTGTGGTAAAAAGAAAGAGGCTTGTGGAGGAGTAAAGGCAAGTGGCGTCACATCAAGTTGACTTCTCCACTCCATTTTCTTCACCCAAACTTGGTGTTAAGTATGATACAAATGATTGACCAAGTCAAACAAAAAGCATATCCTATCTATGTTTGGAGTTAGCTCTTAGTCCTTCAACATATCATCCCATCCATACTGTAACAGCATCCGAACTTCAAACAAGGCATGTACTAGTTCAAAACGAACTGCTGGAATTCATCAAATATGGGAACATTCATAATTAATTTGATCCTTTAGAAAACACTATAATATAATATTTGTTTGTAATATTTGCATCCCAACATTGGGTTATATGTGGTTACCGACATTGGAATTTAATCCTAGGATTTATCTCAGGATAGACTGTAATGGAGAAACAAATTCATGTAGCTGACAAGGCTTTGACAATAATGATGATGACCAACATTGGATTTTGATATTTGATTTAGTCTTAAGGATGATATCTTCAGATAGATAAGCATTTAGGGTGATTGCAGTTCCAAATATTGGATTGCTTCCATAGCTGATTCCAATTTGAAGGGAGTGCAAACTCAATTTCTGTTGGTTTAAAAAAAAAAAAAAAAATTTATTATTATTTTTATTAATGAAAGATAACAAACAAGAGTATAATTTGAAACATATAGGTACATCTGATCTCCAAGCCAATCATAGTAGTAAGTTTCAAAAGATTGTTTAAGATCATATATTTGATGGTGCCGTAGAGAACTAGAGATTGTTCAAAATCATAATTCTGATCTTCTAATGATCATTAAGGGCTCTTCTATATTCACCCCAAATGAGTCTTATTAAATGTTTTTTGTCAAATTCTTTTCTCCTTCCAGAAGATACCTAGACTATGATGACAGGATGGTCTGAGGATGAAGTCATTTAGACTATTGACTAGAAAGGCAGGCTTACTAGGGATTCTAAGCAATGGCTTTCTGTCAAAGGGGTTAAAATTCATGAGTGAATCTCCAAAGGGCCATCAGATGGTCTTGTTGTTGATCAGAAATGATTAACTAGCCATCACCCTGCTAAATCAAATCCTAGGAAGGTGGCATCTACCATCTCTTACTTTTTCCTGATTATCCTCCATTTACGTGTGCTAATTTCTAGAAAAAACAAAAATTTTGAACTTGTGCTTTTAACAAAGAAGGCACATCCAAATACTCTTGGAGTAATGCAAATAGTGGAGCTGATGTATTCAAAATGTGTATTGTATCGTTGACTTCCCTCCTAAAGTATTAGATGGCATTTGATCGATGAGAAATGCGACTATGAGAACATCTGATCAGAATGCCTTCAGAACATTCATCTGGAACGATAGTGCCCTGATAACTTCCAACAATTTCTAATTTTCTGTTTGGCGACACCATTCTATTCTATAGTATAAGCACATGAACTTTGTGATTAAATCCCATTTGCTCTGAGGTAAGCTTGAAAAAAACTTGATGTGTTCCTCCATTGCTTGATCTCAACATCTTGATTTCGCATCAAACCTATTTTCTACCGTTGTCATAGTCCCGCCCAACTCAGCATGATATTGTACGCTTTGGCCCATGTGCGTGCGAGGACTTCCAAGGCGATCACCCATCCCAGTACTGCTTCCTCCCGAGCACGCTTAACTCCGGTGTTCTTATAGGATCCGGGGCCACATGGCTTTAGAACGCGTCATGTTGATTACACGAGGTTTGACTTATAAGCCCAGGGTCCGAACTTGGATATTTCCGATGTGGAACTTGCAAAGACTCCGTTGGAAGCCCGTGGTTGACACACTACACCCCATGTTTAAGGATGCCACCCGGACCAAGTTCTCACACTCTTCTCCACCGGAAATAGAGTCATCCTCAGCTCTGATATCAACTGTCACAGCCCTGCCCAACTCAGCGTGATATTGTCTACTTTGGCCCACGTGCGCGCGCGAGGACTTCTCAGGCGATCACCCATACCGGAGCTGCTCCCGCCCGAGCACTCTTAACTCCGGTGTTCTTATGTGATCCAGGGCCGCACAACTTTAAAACGCTTCATGTTGAGTGAATATGGGGTTTGACTTATAAGCCCAGGGTAAGGATTTGGATATTTACGATGTGAGACTTGTAGATACTCTCCGTTGGAAACCCATGGTTGACACGCTACGCCCTATGTTTAAGGGTGCTTCCCGGTGAGTCCTCACAACCATCATATTGAATTCCCCAAAGTTAGATGGTAGTTGACCATGAGACTTCATCACATATACCCGTGTACATCTAGAAGCATCATCAATTGATGAAACAAAAAAATGACGACGGCCATGAATAAAGGTAAGAGGAGCATACCAAACATCACTATGTATTAAAGAAAAATGAACTTGATTCTTTTCACTAACACTAACTGGATATGATGTTCTGCATATCTTTGAAGGTTGACAAACTAGTCATTATAGTTTTTCCATTAAACAATTCAGCATTAAGTCAGCATAAGGGTTAAAGGTTCTGTAATGGAGTGGATAAAGAATTTAAAGAATTGGAACCATCTCCCCCTTGCTTGGATTCCATCTCAATCCTAGACTTAGAAACTGATAATAGTTTTAAGATCAGTCCTAAAAAAGGGCAGACACAATCTTTTACCACCTTTCTGATTCTATAGAAATTCAGTCCACTTTATGCACTGAAACAACCAGAGGATCCTTCTGGGATTCAGAAAACGTTCTGCAAATTGATCTGTAGACTGTTGAAAATAAAATTTGCATAAGACACGAACTACATAAGACTTGAATAAGTTCCACGAATTGTAAATGCTAAAAAGAAACACTTGCGAACAGGTCTCGCAAACCCTAAGACTGTATGAGGCTAAGGATTAGCGATTGGTTTCTTCTGAACCCACTGAACTTCGGACAGTTCTATCTAGACAGAACAAAAATTCTGGGAACTTCTGAACCTTGCCGAGATGTGTGAACAAGCCTAGTGAATCTTGCAACCAGAAAAACAACTTTCAGAATCCCATAGAGAACTGCAAACAAATGCAAACCTTTTTGAACAACAAACGACTTTGTCTGCACTTAACGAAGAAGGTAGGAAACTCTTCAGTTCCTTTCCTTGGTAGAAAGGGAAGAAATGAATCCACTCTTGGGCCAGACATGAGTAACAAATCTATCACAAATCGGCAACCCTAGAAATCCCTTGTTTCTGGATTTTTTCTTCAATCCAGTCCTTTAATAATCTCCTTCATGTGGGAATCTCCTTCTTGGTGGAAGGCTCCGATACCATGTTAACACTTCTGATATGTTGCATTTTAGGGTTTCCTCCCTAACGGTGTGAAAAATCCTAATAGAAGAAACATAAGGAAACAGAGAGATGTTACTCGAATTGAGAGAAATCTCTCATGGTTATGGTTCTTGGAGATAAGGAAACAAGGAGAAGTTGGTTGAATTGAGAGAAATCTCTAGTGGTTGTAGCATAGTTATTAGAATTCTACGATTCATATCCCGAATCTTAAGGAAAACGATTCGTATCTATATAATGAATCCCATTTACAAATGAATCTTGGGATTCAAGTGTGAATCGTACGATTCGATACTCGTTTCATCGAATCGTAATTATTGAATCTTACGATTCAAGCGATTCGGATAAGCGAGAATGGCTATGGCCCATAAGTTAATATTAATAATCCTTTACCTTTTTTCTTTCTTTATTCTCTCTTTCTTTTATCGATTGTATTTTTAAAAGGCTATTTACTAGTTAACGAAACCTCGTAAGAATTTTTTGCGGCTTTGATAAGGTTTTAAAGATGAATAAAAAACATGCATTTAACTAAAGCATTCGACTATACGTATGGTGCTTGTCTATATCTTCTTCCTTTTTTAATCTATTTTGGTTTTATTATTCATGAATACTTTCTTAACTTTAAGAGATATCCTACTGTGTAAGATTGATGGTTTGAATTTTATTTTATTTTTATATTTTAATTTAAAAATAATAAAAAATATATTGATACATTAAACTTATTTAAATATTTACACATCATTTATTTCATATATATATTAATATATGTCCTGATGTTCTTGATACGATTGTATGATAGACTCACTTTTTATTATATTTATACTACTATAAATTGGAAAATGAATGGTTATGAATAATTATTTATTTCTTTTTCTTTTAATTTTTAATTATTTTTTATTTTTATTAAAAAAAAATTCCTACGATTCATGATTTGATTTGATTCATGGGTATGAACAATTTGTGATATGATTCCAATTTTGAAAACTATGGGTTGCGGTGCCTAGGGCTTGGTGGCCACATCTATATATATATATATTTTTTTTATTATATTTTTGAAATTTTATATAAAAAACATAAAAAAAAACAAAAAAAAACCTCATTCCTATATTTATAAAACAATCCATATTTCCACGGAATTACAGATAAGTCCAACTCTTAACAACTTAAACCAAAGAACAACTAAATTCTATTACCAATCACTACCCTACATGTCGGCTTTAATCTTCTCATAAGGATTTGCCTTTGTTGGAAATTCTCTTTCCATTTGAAGGGCCTTTTCCTTCTTTTCTTTTTTCTTTTTTTTTTTTTTTTTTTTTTTTTTGTCATTTTTGCTGTAAGGGTCTTTTTTGTTTGTTGTTAGGGTGAACCGGTTTAACCATGTTTGGTGGGTGTACAGCTTTTTATTTTTAATTTTTTTAATCTTTTGCTCTTGCCTAGTTTTGTTTCTTGTCTTTTGGCTATTTGCCTCCTTGAGAATCATGTTGTGTTTATACCTTGTTTAATAACATTAGCGCCTACCTTCCGATGAAATATGAATCATTAAGTTCCCATAAATTATTACCAACAAAAGAAAAAGTTCCCAAAAAGTAGGTTTCATGTATGACAAGGATCTAGAGAACAAGAATTTTTTTTGTTTTCTTTCTATCTATGAATTTGTGAAGTAAATCATTTTTGTAATTATTTACCCCTATGCTTTTTTTCACTTGATATTTCTTTCTTTTATCTGGCCATATGTAATAATGCTTTCATTTTATTCCCTTCTTAATTTAATTATCATTCATTGCTTCTAATACCATGTGTACAATCTTTCCAGGGTCAGAAATAAAGCTTGGCAATTTAACCTTCAGTCCACCTAGAGATGGTCCAACCCTATGGGAGATTGGCTTCCCTGACCGTACTGCAATGGGTTTCTTTGTTCCCAATCCAAATCCATTATACATCAACAAATTATATATTAACAGCCCTGAGAAGTGGGTAACCATTACCTTTATACAACAATTTTCTTTTTGCTTAAGAAGCCTTATGAACAGTTCAAATTCCTGCTCTTAACAAGCATAGACTGTCATTGTTATATGTTGGAATAAGTGGGTCCAATTATCATTGACATATAACAGTACCTATTTGATTTCCACCTAGACAAGACAAGCATAATCATTTTAGGCATCAAAATTATCTAGCCAAGAGAAGTTAACCAGCTAGCTCTAACTCAACTTGCATCAATCCCTTTCAACCATGGATGCTGCTATGATGCAGCCAAATTGGTGAAGAAAGATCTACCCAAGGGTAGGCACCTTGAAGCAAACACAATCACTTTTATGGTTCTACCCAAAAAGGAGAAAATTTGAATATTATGGATAAGTTATTGAGTGATTTAAGAATACATGGAAGGCCCTTAAATAGGCCTCTTGGATGTCCCTCAGTTGTAGCTCAGCTGGTTAGGGAAATGGATGTGTGAGTAGAGAGCGTAAGTTCGATTCCTCGATGTAGCAATAAAATAAAATAAAATAAAATAAATGCCTCATGGACATCCAAAGAAAGAAATTTTCTTCACACATGGATTTCCTAAAACATTCATTGATCTTAGACCCTATGAAAATAAGAAACTAATATAAGGAAGATACTTGGAAGAAATAATGACACTAAAATAAAAATATTGCTCAATTAGACCTCCTGTGTGCACAGTTGGGACTAGGCTTGGGCCCCAATGGGCCTGACTCATGGATCTTGGTCTAGATTGGCCCATTATCAGAAGCCCATTATGATGCAGCCCCTATTGGGCTGCATCAATTATCCCTGGCTTGGAGAGAACTCACCCTCAAGTTCCATAGATCTCCTCTTGGATTGAAGATCCATTGTACAAGCTTCTGATTATTTCGTTGATCTTCATTTACTATGCATTGCCCCAAAACTTGATCTTTTCCTCTAACTAGATGTAGATCGGAAGAGTCACTCCTTTTGGTAGTTGAATGTTGCTTGGATGCTAGATACAACCATTAGATGCTTCAGTTATTGGATTTGTACCATCAAATCACAATCTTTGAGCATCCATCACTGATCCCCGAAGTAAAAGTAAATGCACGGGACTTCAACGGTTGGAACTTCTTGTGAAACCACCAGACCAATGTAATTGCCATTCAATATTCAGTTATTCCTTCTGTAGCCTTCAATTTAATTAGATCTGCTTTAAGGGTAGGCTCTTCAATCTTTGGATAAACACTGTCCATAGAAAGAAGTTTGACCCTTTCTTCTGAAGTATAGCCCATCTAGGAGTTTTAAATGCTACTTGACATACGTGTAGATGATCCAGAATTCATGGATCCTGTTTTGGATCAAGCCTTGGATTATTTGGATTGATTTGTTTGGTCTAATGCGTTTTTTTATCAATCTTAGTTGAGGCTGATCAAATATAAAGGCTCAAACACAAATTTTAAATAAACTGGGTTTTAAAACCGATAAAGTCAATGCAGGCCAAAAGGAAGTCCTACTAAGGCCTGACCATGCAGGATCAACCCATGGGCACGCCATTCCAAAAGACCCTACATGCTCAACAAGTGGGACCCGTAGCCTATTTAGAGTGGGGGAAAATTTTCTCCTACACACGTGCTCCTGTGGGACTGTGCATCTAGTCTGTCACCAAAGGCAGAGCCCACCAAATTTCACTGGCTTCCTGTTAACGAACAACACCAATGCGCAAGATAAAATAGTCCTTAGAGTGGGGCGGCACCCAATTACTTCAAGAGAAAGCAACCTAAAATTACAAGGTTTCCAATTAGGAGTCCAAGAGATGGAAGCTTCCTTGAAGGAACTCAATGGAAAGAAGTTTGAAGAGCAATGGTGGACCCAGGATTTTCGTTTGGGTGCTAAATTTTGCTAGACTAAACATTAAAAAAAAAAAAAAAGACTTTGCTAGACTTTCCACATTACCAAATAGCTCCTACACGTTTTTCTTTAGAAAATGTCCAGCTCGTGGAACTCAACTAGATGCATGACGGTTATTGAAGACTGGGCAATGAAGAGGGTAGGATGTTAATTAAAAGTACCAAAAAACATTAGATGGAAAAAAAATGATTCTAACCTTGATTTTAGTCTTAGATACTTAAACTCACATTATCATGTTTCACTAAATTTATATTTCAAGATCAATGCCTAATAGAGATCGCTGCAAATTCAAGGTGAGTGGTGTGTGAGAAAAATCTGAATACAAGAACATTTTGAGGACACCCTCCCTTTTCACTTTCTCAAAGGCTCCAACCTCTGGATAATAGGAGTGGAATTCCATCTTTGAGTCATAGTGGGGGTAAAAAGACATGATAACGGGAATGGATTTGTAGATACGCTTAGATTTGGTGGTTTAGGGCTTAGGATTTGGATTAGGATTGGAAAATTCAGGGCTTGTAATTAGGATTAGGAGATTTAAGCGTTCAGATTTAGATATAGAGTGATTAGGAAGGATTATACTGGATATGTTTGGCAGATGAAGATGCAGTAGTCTACACAATACATAGGGACCGATGAGGAGGACTTCCATTAAATTGGTGTGAAGGGGTTTCGAAAGAAGAGGGAGCAATGTGTTGCCATAATGTTTTCTTTTCGTTTCTTTTTTTTTTTTACCAACGAAGCTTTACATATGTGGGGCGACAAGTTTAGACATGTGGGGCATACTTCCAAGGCCCCATTCAACTCTATGGAGATTTCAATTCCGACCTGGGGCAACCGCGCCAATTGTTCCAACATAGGCTCGCTCCTATTTCAAGGCCCCATTAAAACTCTATGGGGTTTTTAATTCCCCCAGGTTGCTCCAATGTAGGTCCAACCCTGTGCAAGAGGCAAGGAAAGAGGGAACCCCTCCAAAGGTGGTGGCAAACCTTTTAAAGCAAGTTCTTCCAGATATTATTAGTCCCTCTCAAGGGGCTTTTGTTAGTAAAAGGCAGATTCTAGCTGGGGTTAAAGCCAACAAGCTCACAAACTCCATGAAGCGCTTACAAAAGGAGGGTGTAATTCTTAAAAATGCTTTGGAAAAGGCTTATAACTATGTGGACTAGGATTTTGTCAATTATATGTTTCACAAATTCGGGTCTGGAGTTCAATGGAAACAGTTGATGAGAAAGTGTATTTCTTCCACGCCTTTTTTGTGTTGGTCAAAGCTCAAAAACCCCAGGAAGCGCTTATAGAAAGCGGGTGAGATTCTTAAAATTGTTATGGAAAAGGCTTCTGACTGTGGAGTAGGATTATTTTAGATTATATGTTTCACAAATTCGGGTTTTGGAGTTCAATGGAGACAATGTATGAGGAAGTGTTTTCTCCCAAGAAAAAAATGGTCAATGGTTCTCTGTCTTGTCTTTTTTAGGGTCTCTAGAAAGGCAAGGGGACCCTTTATCCCCATTCCTCTTCACCATTGTAGCGGAGGCATCGAGTGCTTTGCTAGCAAGAGCTACAGATATTGGGATGATTAGGAGTTTTGAGGCTAGTTGAAACGAGTTCATATTACTCATCAATTTGTTGATGATACCATTTTGTTCAACTCAGCATCTACAGAAGAATTTCTCATGTTGAAAAGGATTCTTAGATGTTTCCAGCTAGTTTTGCGGGTTGAAGGTAAATTTTTCCAAGAGCTGCTTCTGGGTAGTTTTGCCGGTTGAAGGTTAATTTGTCCAAGAGCTCTCTTGTGGGTATTGGTTGCTCGGAGGAGGTGACTCAATCCTTGACTAGGAGCATGCATTGTAAGTTGGGAAGTTCCCTGTTTTATACCTCGGTCTTCCTATTTGGGCTAAGACAAGGTGATGAAACTTCTCCATGTATTCAAGCTTCTCTACAGACATTCAAGTTGATACTTTCCACAAGGTGATGAAACTTCTCCATGCATTCCTCGAGCGAACGGTCTCCTTGTCACACACATTGAAGCCAATGGTAAAGACTATGCGTTGTCCACTGTAAGGAAGGCCTCTCTCATCAAGAACGTCATATTCTCCCATGTCTTCACGTTCTTCTTGCCACATCGCTCTCTTTTGGCTTTGGTCTGAGCCGGCTAAGCAGGAGCTCAACCCTTCAACTGCATGACCACCAACTTGCCTATGGCTCTGGGCAAATAGCCCGGTAAGTTTCAGGTTGTTTGTTTGGGCCATTGCCCATAGGCCCTTTCAATTTCTGGTTTGGGCTTGTTGAGCCTGCATCTGGGCTCGGGTCCCTTATCCACAATCATATTTTGCGAATAATTCCACAGCCTGTCATGATGCAATCCACTTGATCATCCTCGCCATCAGCATCACTGCTGTCTCCCCAGATACTTATGGTGGGTATCAAAACTAGGCCTGTTGGATATGGACCTACTTTAGTTACATATAGCCAACGAAGGTTAGGACTGACCTAGGAACAAGATACCCTGTAAGCTTTAATTTGTTTTCCCTGTCAGGACTGGTGTAGGCACAAGATACCCTGTAAGCTTTAATTACATTATAATATGAGCCTGAAGAGTCAAGACACTGCCATTATATATTTTATTCCATCACCTATTATTTATCATTTTTTCTTTTCAATTCATGTATTTAGAATGCTGGATGCTTATTTTTATTATCTTCTCATAACCACCTGGCACTTTAGAATATCACTTATGGTCCTTCAATTAAGGTCATTAATGGTTACTTAGTTTCTTTCTTGTTTCCTGTAGCTAACGAAAGCAATGATACAGGTTTAGGCAATATGGTCTATGGGACAGATACACAGATATACACCCTGAATCTGATCAAGTTTTTGTGATTGGTGTTAATGATTCAAAAAAGGATTGGTTCTTTGCACATGTAACCAGGTAAAGTTCTTTCCTTTTTCTCCTAAAGATCCTTAATTACAGCTCAATAGCCATGCATATGCAAGGACATGTTCTTAGCTTCTGTGCAGCTTGCCATTTACAAAAACCATGAATGGATGTGGTTGTGATCTAAGCCATTAAGCATATAAGTTGTAAGCTTTCGAATTCTAGTCAAAGAGCTTTTAGATTGAAGCTGTTTGGCCTCATAGATATACACATGAGTAGTAGATACCTCACCCGTTACATGAGTTTATCACTATTCACTACAATGTGAAAGAGTCGGATGAGATGTGGAGAAAAGAAGAGAAATAATGGTGCCAGTCTACCAGATACAGATCAAAATGAATACAATGCCACAAGATGTGTATTTCATTCTACTAAATAAGACAACATATTAAACTAATACAAAATGTTTAATGAATAAAAGAATCTCTCCTTCACACTCTGCTCCCCTCTCTAATTCAGTAAACCAAACACACAAACAAATGCTAATATAATAATATATGATATGCATGAAGGAAAGTTATTTATAATATGTGTAAGTCATTAATAATCAATCAGTGCCCCAATATATTAGCTTGTTAGTCTATTATATCCTAAATTTCCTCTTATCAATAATTTTAGGAAAATTTTCCTGAATCTTAATAGTGTCTAAGTGGGAATCTATAAATTAACGAGTTCAGTATTTTATCTATAAATTTCCTCATGTGAGACTGTTATTGGATGTGTGCTGTGCTCATTTATTAATGAAACAGAAGTTCAGTTGTTCACACAGGGAAGCAGCAGCCCTGTTTTGTGTTTCTCAGCTATATGTGTGGAGATTATTGCAGAGTTTCTGCTAACATCATGGTACCTGAAAGATGCTTAAAGACAAAAATTTGCTAAATAAAGTTTGGATTGAAGCCATAGCAAGTAGCAACAGCTGTAGAAATTCTCAGTCAGTCTTCAACACGGTTAAAAATGGAACATAAATTTGGGTCATGAACTCCAGCAACCCGAGGTATGCAATTTAAAGGATGTTGGATACATGGGTTATATACTATGAGAAGAGAGAAGTTAGATCCAAAGAGAGAAGAGTATACTTGTTGGATATAGTGATTAAGCAAAGGGCTACAGGTTACACAATCTAAAAACCAAAATTGGTTGTTAGATGTGGTCTTTTGCAAGAATGAAACATTGACATGACAAAGCAAGAGAAGGATGATGTCATATATTCTAATGAAGATCACATTTCAAATCAGGATGATGTCACTGCCAAAGTGAATGATGAAATAAATCCAAACGGATCAGCACATTAAGACACTCTTAAGAAGTACTCTTCCAAGGAAGTTAATTTATTATGAAAATTTATAGTTGCAATTGTCTCACAAGTTTCTCTTGAACCTAGATTAAACATGACCTTGCCTACATGGATCTAACAGAGGACATGGCCCTAAACAAATTTGATTGGCGTCATCAAATCTATATAACCGACCCCACCTAGTGGGAAAAGGCTTGGTTTGGTTTGGTTTTGGTTTGGTTTCTCTTGAACCTAGATGCATTAGTACATGATGCTTGGGAATGAAGAGATTGATGTTATTCAGAATAGAACATGGGGTTTGGTTTTGTTTCTGAAAGAAAAGGCAATCATTGGATTGAAATGGATCTTTAGAACCAAGTACAATGCGAATAGATCAATTTCAAAATGTGAGGTCAGTGGACAACGGTTATTCTGACGATAATCTGGATGAACTAAAGTTTGATCAAGTGCTTTCAATGGCTCAAAAGTACTTAGATCAGATGTATCAAGCAAAGAATGCAAGAGGGGGAAGATTAACTGTTGATTTGGGCAGCCCACATAGTGGAGATGGTCCACATGGGACCATGTTTTGGGTGCACGTTCCACGCGCCCAATCTGGGAATGTCCCAAAACCTCTGGATGATGTACAAACTTAATCATTTCATTATTATTTTATTCTTTTAATGCTTAAGTAGGGGTAGCTTCGTCATATTTTCTTTTCATAAGTTTAACTGCAGGATTGGAACATTATTTTGTCAGTCCAATGGCCAAGATTTATTTTAGGTCTTTCCTTCATGAGAACGCATCATAATCATCCTCATCATCGAAGTGTTATCCCAACTATGTTGGGGTCAGCTACATGAATTATGTTTCTCCATTCCGATCTATCTTGAGCCAAATCCTCATATCTTAATGAGAACACATATAACCATAAAGCTGGATAAGGGGCACATTATTGGACACATTATGTTATTTCAGTTTGTTTTCTTCTGTGTTGGTGGTTTCCTCCAGTACAGTACCTAGGGAGTTGATCTTGGGCTAGGAGATCAATTTATGGTGGCTATGTTCTAGTGGGTCTCATTAGGATTTGCCTTCGTGATTGCTGGTTGGAGATTTTTGGAGTGTTGAAGTACCAACCCTTATGACCCAAGTAATTATAGCATGCATCATATTCCCAATTGTCACGTATGGATTTCTTTGAAACATTTTACCTTGTTGCCTGACTTGATACTGTTGTCCTCTGATAGCTGTTGCTGGTCTTAAAAAATGGACTGTTCCAAACAGGTAAAACCTTCTTTTCATAATGGTGACAACCACTAGGATTTGCAGTGCAAAGAAAAGAAATAAAAATTTACAAGATCTAAAAGGCATTGCATTGTTCAAATCAAGCAATGTAAGCATGATCCAAGAGGACTGAAAGATATTTTTACGCTAAAGGCATCAAGAAAAGTGTCATTCAACCAGCTTAATTCATGAAAGTTGGAAGCAAGAATGCCATTCTTGTATGCATTTATGTTTGATGATATTTTATACTGGGAAAAAGTTTAGGATTGGCTAATAATTTTAAGGTGGCAAATGGAACTTGTGACGAAATATTTTCTTGGATTAGAGATAAATCAATTAAAAAAAAACATATTTTCTAGAGTATGTTTACGAACATCCAATTTTCTTGGATTAAAATTAAAACAATTAAAAAATAACATATTTTCTCAAGTATGTTTAAGCAGTGGCAGACCCAGGATTTTTGTTTGGGTGGGGCTAAACTTTTTCTAAACTTTTTTTTTAACCAATAGCAAAAGAGAAAAAACAGGAAAAAGACGAAATACATAGTTAAAGCTCAATTTCTATAATTTTTTTGCTATTTACTTTTGTTTACAAGAAAAATACTAAAGCTCCAACCTCCAAAGAGCTCACTCATGCAAATAATCCACAAGCGTGTTTTATGAAAAAGAGTTTGAAGCCCCTTCTTTCTACAATTGATTTTATTTGAGATAGACATCATATTATGGTCTAAGAAAAAATTCCAAAAAAGAAGAAGAAGAAGAAATAAATCGTTAAATTCTTGAAGAAGAAGAAAGAAGTAGTTAAATTCTATCTCCTAATAGTTCCTCTCCATCCTTAGCTTTTTCTATAATTTTGTTGCTATCTACTTCCCTTTACAAGAAAAATGCTAAAGCTCCAAAGAGCTCACTCACACAAACAATCCACAATGGTACTTCATAGAAAAGAGAGAAAAAAAAAGACAGAAATAACAAACAACTGTAGAAATTGGAGGAGGGGTGAATCCGGCGGAGTTGGCTCAATGTGGAAGGCCGAATGGGGATGGGGTTCCGACAGAGTTAGATCGATGTGGAACTAGAGGAGGGGTGATTCCGAGGACTTCATTGCGGGAAGTGTTTGCTACGAGCCGAGAAAGCCTAACCATAAGGCTGTCGATGAGGAGAAGCTTGATCCGCGTTGAAGACTGCAGACTGGCGATTACAAATGTTGAAAAGAGAAGTAACTTTTTACCACGAATGCTTTTTTTTTCTGGGGTTGCTTTTAACCGGGGCTTTTTATCTTCTTTTTTTCTTTCTTTTAATAAAAAAATAGTGAAGTTTTTGACATATGTGGCGATTTTTTTTTTTTTTTGGTAGAAACATCCCGTTGATGTTAGATGTGGGGCAATTGTTGAGTGATACATGGGGCATGGGTTTAGGCCCCATTTAAATTTAATGTGATTTTTGGTTTTGATCAGGGGCGACCGCCCTAGGTCCTCACATTGTGGGTCCGCCCCTGTGTTTAAGAACTTCTTAGAAAGTAATGATATTTTAAAAAGTTTCGTATATTGAACTGCTAAGTCCATTACTACTCCCATGGATGCTAATGACAATTTAGAGATCAGAAATTGGGCTGCAAAGGTCAATGCATCAAGTTATTGAAGACTTTTTGGAAGATTGATTATTCCACAACTTATAGATGTAATAAAATATTTGAGGTTATCGAGCTGTCCAGATTCACGTATAAACAAAGCGAAATTCACCTTGAAGAAGCAAAATAAATATTAACATATCTTAGCTGGAAGAAGAAGTTTGTGTCCTTTACAATCAATAATTTGATTACAGAGTGATGGGCTACATTGATAGATGCAGTATGGAATGGCCCCCATGCTCAAGTCTCATACATTTGGACCCAACTAGCTTGAGATCATATCCGTGTCCAGGACTAGATATTTTATGAAATACAGTTGGGCTTTTTTTGTAAATAATGAAATTCCAGGACATTTCATCATTTTGATAAACACGTAGTGGGATTTTCATAAATAGGAAAACTACCATATCCAATATATATGGTTTTGGTCACCCAAGTACCCAACCCTAAGCACCACAATTATATTTTTCTTTTCCAGAAATTTTCTCTATTTTTATTTTCTCTCTTCTTCTAAATTAGGGATTCTTAGACCTAGTTCGAGATTAACCCTAAAATCTTTACAATTAAGTCGCCCAACTTGGAATTAGAGCATTCCAGATAGTAGAAGACTACCATACGAAGAACATAAGTGGATCGAATTGGTGAATTAGATGAAGATTTCGAGGTGCCTGAGTGTTTTCAGGTTCGAGTGAGTTTTTCCGAATATTTTTGGATCTAGCATGTCTCATTGCTGCTTTAGAATGTGTATAAAAAAAAATACAACGGAACAGTTTCTAAGGAACCGAAAACAATGTAGTAATTGGACACAAAACTACAAATGACTCTTACCTCCCAAAAATCTAGATGACATCCAATTTATTAAAAAAGTTGTTGTCAACACTCTATCCAACCAATATGACTTCGGACTGTTCATCTCAATCAATCGAGCACTGGCTTCCTCCAATAGATGCCTATTTTTGTATGATGCAACTCCATTTTGATCTGGCATATATGCACGAGATGGTTGCAAGTTAATTCTATTTTCTGATAGATATGAACTAAATTCTTCAGAAATGTATTCTCACCACCGTTGTCAGATCACAATACTTTAATTTTCTTGTCAAACTAAGTTTCAACCATTTTATGAAAATTCTTGAATACATATAACACCTCATCCCTTTATCTCCTGAGATATACGCATCATTAATAAAAGTCACAAAATAACAATATCCACACATCAATGCAAGAGGAGTCCAAAGATCAGCATATATTAATTCAGAAGAAATATTACTTTTTTAATTTATGCTAACTGAATAAAGACTCTTTGCGAATTGACAGTATCATAATTAAGTTCCCTAATATTACTCCTAATATCTAGAAAAGAAAAACTCACAAGACTTTGAAGAGGAACTTGTCCAAGTTGTTGATGCCATAGCAAAACCTTTTCCGAATCTACTGAAGACGACAAATTGTTGACTTCTTTTCAAGGACTGCAAACTTTAAAGACCATTGTTTTCACAACCACCACCAATCGTACACCCCATCCTCAGATCTTGAAGCAAAAAATGGGAGGGGAAAAGGGTAACATGGCAATTATAAGTGTTTGTTAAAGTACTAACAAACACAAGATTAAACGAGTCATGGAACATGCAAAACAGATAAAGATAAATCAGGTAAGACATTAATGGATCCTTTTCCAACTGCTAGTTTGAAGGAGTTCCATCAGCAATTTTAAAACTCCCACTAGATGATGGGATGTAATTCTTCAACAGTGGGACTTTGATATGAAGGAGGAGAAACTGACTAAACAAGTGTTGGATCTCCATATCTGAAGGATATTTTTACTTTGTAAAGAAAATAGGGAACTTCTTCAAGGAATGTCACAACCATAGTTAATACACTCCCATTTGCCAACACACTTATGGCTGAGTGGTGTTGGCACCTTAGTCTCACACACATGCCCAGGGACCGATCCCTCGGTCCTCAAGTATCACCACTAGATCAGTAGCCCAACATAGACCAAGAAAAAAGGAACCAAAAAAAAAAAAAAAAAGGACTCCCACTTTTACCTAGAAGATAGCAATTGCATCCCTTTAGATCACTTGAATAACCAATAAGATCCATATCGAGTCTGGAACCATATTCCGGACCATTAAATGCAGCTCAAGGTACAGAAATGGGCCCCACATGTTGCCTTTCCATATTTTTCATGCACGCTCCAATGCCTTGGACAACTTCTAGCTCCTTTGTGTTATTTCTTTCTTTCAACGTTCATTTGAGTAGTTTTGTGTTTTCTTTCTTTTTATTTACTGGCTTGTACTAGGGATCCTATTCGATTATTTAAGATGAACTATAAGGAGAACTAAAAGGATATAAAGCCTAATAGGTTTGATGTATTGGGATTACGATTGATATGGATTCAAGAATACATTGCTGTTGCAGTCATTTAGGTTGTTTCTTATAGATCTCCACAGTCCATACACATTCTTAACATTCATATGAAGAGGGGCCATTATGAACAACTGTGATGGTGAATGAAGAGATGACATTATGACAATAGTTGTCTTTGCTGGGGAACAAATGCTTCAGCATGGTAGCATGTGCATGAATGAATTAACCATACCTGTCCACTGGATGGTCACTACACGGTGGCCTATGTTGATGGGTTTAATCCATTCATCTGACTACCTGATGCGGGCTAGCCACATTTTGACCGTTCCCTGTAAGAAACCATTGGCTTGAGCATTCCATAGGATCCTCCAATCCCCTGCTTTTTATAGGACTATTTGTTGTGTCTTGGTACATGCAGGTCTCAAGCCTGGAGAAAGATAGGTTGTGTTAGATTGGCAAACAGCTACAAAAAGTTGACAAAGCAAACTTTAGATCCATCTAGAAATAGCAGGGTTTCAGGAAATGGGTATGTGTGACACAGTAAAATTAATCCATCAATGCTATTCCATGATGGTGTCCTGATTTCGATAACATTAATATTGTCAACTAGTTGAATGATAGATTAGATCGGATGATTATTAGCTCCTTGAAGAAACTGGTGATTGTTTTTCCTTACTGTTATTTGGTTAGCCTCCTCCACTGGCTTGGAGGGGAATCTTAAGGTTATCAAGCAAGGAGACCCAACCTTGAACCCTGGCTGCTCTTCTGCTGAGCAGGGTATCCTAACCAACGCACCCAAAGTGTTGTTGGAACGAAGTTGCTGGATTTACATACACTGTTTCCTTCTGATTGTACAGTTTTTAACTGGTCCCTCTCAACTCTATTTCAAAAACTGATACGGTCATTGACTCTCTCTCTCTCTCTCTCTCTCTCTCTCTCTCTCTCTCTCTCTCTCTCTCTCTCTCTCTCTCTCTCACATCATCTATTCTTTTTCTTTTTCTTTTTTGTGGTACAGGAGGCAAAAACATAATTCTTATACTTCAACCACATGGCAAATAAAATTTAATCTTGCTTCTGTGAAAAAGGGGCCTTACAAGCTGAGATTATCCATTGCATCTTCAAATCATTCTGATCTTCAGGTAAAGACCACGACTAGTTTTACTGCCTGCCTTAGCAGTTGTTCTTCTTCAGAAATTTAACTTTATTTATAATGACAATTTTTGGAAGAATCACATTTTAGGGCAGATTAAAAAATACCCAAGTTCAGAGATCACAATCTTGAAAAGCACAAAACATCTTGGAGCAATTACGAAGCTATTTAGTGTATGTGATTTTGAGCCACCAGACACTGTAGAAACGTGTGGATCACAACTTCCTAAGAGCTTCAAATGTAATTTTCATGTGTTTCTAGAAGCCCGTAGAAAAACTTCACCTCAGTATATTCTCGTCTAGAATGGCTCTATAGTCTACCCTCAACAGAAGCACAATTTTATAGGACATGCACATAGTGAAATTAAAGTTCATTTTTCAACTTGTGTTCTTTTCTTGAATGTTTCTTTCAACTACATATATTTCTAACACTTTGGGAACATTTTTCTATGCAGGTCCGAGTCAATGATCCGAATGGTGGGCATCCACTCTATGAAGTTTTTGATTTGGGTTCAGACAGTACTATTGCTCGCCATGGAATTCATGGCCTGTACCAGCTCATTAGCATCGATGTTTACTCATCTTTGTTGGTAAAGGGAGACAACACCATATATCTCACTCAAGCAAGTGAAGGAAACCAGTTTCTTGGGCTACTGTATGATTATTTAAGGCTTGAAGGACCTGCAGATTGATAAATTTCTAAAAGTAAGTGACTGTCTCTCTCAGGCAGTTGCAGTTGATTGCCTTTTCATGCCTTGTGAATTTTGTCAACTGTTTGATGTAATTAATCTTTCTGTGTATATTTGACAAAACACATTGATAATGAAGATACAAGAATGTAAAACATTCTAACTATCAATTTGTGATTAGAAAATGATTCATTATCATCCATTATTGTTCTGGTTTAGCACATCATTAAATTCGGCGCTTTAGAAATGCAGTGCCTCTGTCTTTTAGGTGACTTGAGTTCCCCATTCAGGTGAGTATTCCGTCCAGAGGACACAGGCAAGGGAATCTGCTGCCCTTGTGTCTCATGTCTTTTCATTATTGGAGATGAATTCCTAACAAGAATGTTGATCAAAATTGAGAACCATAATTATATCCATGGAGTGAAGGTTGCTAGAAGAGCTCCTAGTACCACTCATTTGCTTTTTTTCGCCAACGATAGTTTTATTTTTTGCAATTCTAAGCTGAAAAAAAATCCAAGGAAATTAAGGATAGTTTAGACAGTAATTGTCAAGTCAATTGAATGTGGATCCCTTTTGGATTTAGTGTCTTATTTGATATCTAAGTGTGTTGCTACACCCAACCTGATTGGGTTCACAAATACATGAAATAGCATCCTAGATTGGCTGAATTGAATGTTGTGTTTTAGATCCTTTGTGATTCCTTTAATACGAGTGAGACTCGGACACCCATGCCCTACATCAGATTGGTCTCAAAGCTTGTTTTGATTTCGCCCACCAAATGTTTGACACTATGACTCCAAAGAAACAATCAAGCAAGGAGCACCCATTATGTCCCTTCAACAACTCAACGAAGAGGTATATGATATACGCCAGATTTTGACCATATAAGGGAAGCATGTGACCATCTGTTGAATTTGCAACTGGGCATGAGATATAGCAGCTCACGTTGCGCCAATTCGGGACATACATGAAACTCTTATCCAACTTCAAGCGAGCATTAAAGGATGGAGGAATCTAATGCTGAGTTGGTGCATCGGGTCAACAATTTAGAAAAACCGACAAGAGTATTATAATGGTGATGGTGGCCCAGTGAATAGATATTATAGGAATCTGGAAGCTGCAAATGTTGACTGTAACCGTGAGTTGGGTATAAAAATTGAAATTTTTGAATTTGACCGACAATTGGATCCAGATGCGTTCTTTGATTGGCTAATATATGTGGAAAGTGTTTTCTCTCACAAGGAGATGATAGAAGCACACAAAGTGTCTCCTGTGGCTACTTGATTTCATGGGTTTGCAGCCATTTAGTGGTCAGATGTGCAAAGATGTTGACTATTACAGTATATTAAAGTGTGGGAAAGAATGAAAGAAAGGATGCGAATCAAGTTTCTCCATATAAACTATTCTATGCGATTACAATATCTCTATGATAAGCTGGTTCATCTACGACAAGAAACACAGTCAGTTCACGAGTACATTGAAGATTTCTGTGTTTTGACAGCTAGAGCGGACTTGCTGGAAACCAAGGATCTAATCATTCGGTGGTATCCCCATGGTCTTAAACAAAATATTCAGTTATAATTGGCCTTTTCGGAGCTTTGAAACGGTGGCAGATGCTAAAGCAGAAGTTAAGTTTGGGTCACCAAAATTGTTGGGGCTGCAAATGACCTCTCCATCCATTGTCCCACAAAAGACTTCGAGTGGTTCAGAAATTTAGGGACAGCAAACACTTTCAAAGCAGGCTACTACTGCATAAAATTCCATTGAATATTACAAGTGTCGTCAGCTCAAACAGCAAGCCTCTGCTTGTCAAACTCAACAAATTAATACCGTGAAGGACACTTAATTTGTGGAGGAGATTACAGCTGAAGAAAATGAAAAGGTACAACATCTGATAATGAATATGAAATTCAGGATTAATGTGAAGAAAATGAAGAGATGGTGATTGAGTGGCGATGAAGCAAAAACATTGATTAATGGAAAATTATTGTTGAGCAAAACAATGCTGTAAATGATAGGAAATGGCTTGAATAAGAATATTTTTCAATCTACTAGAAAATTTGGAGGAAATGTGTGTACTATAGTTATTGATGGGGGAAGCAATGAGATATTATCTCAAAATATCAAACAAATTGTGACTTAAGGAGCACAAGCACCCGCGGTCTCCGGTATACTGCAACAGTTAGTGCTTGATTCTCTCCTAAAACTTAATCTTTTGGATTGCTGCTATACCTGTGCCATGGTAGGGCTATTCCTATTCCTAACATATTATTTTTGTTACATGGATTGTTGAATGACTTGTCTTATATACATGGACTCTTGAATTGAGTTGATTTTCACAGGAGGATTACTCCTTCTAGTGGATTGTGAATATTTTTGCTACAACCCATAATATGTTTAAAAAAATTTAAAAAAAAAATAAGGAATGGAAACTGAGCTATATTCTAACGGCATGCATGTGTTCAGTCATTGAAGGTTTGCATGTGGAACCCTTTTGCGTTTGGTGTCAGTGAGACTCAGACACCCACATCCAACATCATTATGGCTTAAAGAACTGAGATTTATCATGGAGAGTGGGTGTGGTTGGACAAGCAAATGACACCACTGTAAATAATGCCTTTGCAGAATAGAACATAGAAATAAAGTGGAAGATAGAAAAAGAGATTGAGAGGGGGGGTGAACCTCTTTTGCCTGTGGAGATATGGCCGAAGAGATGTCATGGTCGAAGGAAGAAAGCAGATGAAGGAGCACCACTTCTTCTCAGGGAAACAGGAGACGAAGTAGGAAGTGTTTGGGCGTGGCTTGCATTTGGGTATTTTTCTTTTCGTGAAAAGTCCCTTTTCTTGCCGACTTGGACAAATTGAATTTCGTACGAGGTAAGATTTGCCGAAGGCCCTGCCCCAGCCAACCCAAACAACTTGTTGGGGCTTGTAGGTTAAATAATTTGTAGAGTGAATTCAGTTGAAGAAGTTAGCAAGTAAAAAAGAGGGGTATTATAAATAGAGATAATTAGTAAAACGTCCCTAGAATTGAATGTTTCCAGCCTTCAGTCCAGACGAATTCTTTTTAAGGGCTCTGGTCCAAACAGCTAGACTGTTTGCAGCCAGAAGTCCATGGATACAATTCTCATGACTGATTTACCCTTTCAACCATTTTAGGCATAAAATTTTGAAATTTCAAAATTTCAAATCTTCTGTTTCCCCACCTCATTCCTAGGCAAAATCTGAACCAAAGATCGTCTTCGTCACAAATCTGATCTCTTCGTCTCTGCAAAAATATTTAATCCAAACTGATCACCCAGAACAGAGGAACCCGTTTCTGCCATTGCAGACGAAGAAACGGGTTGTTGTTGTTCGGTGTGATCGGAGGAGAACCATTGAATCGGACTTCGAAAGTGCAGCTGATCGTGCGAAGATCGATAGATCGATTGGTAGGTCACGATCGCGGAACAGAGACTGGTTTCAGAGCTCTCTGTTCTGGTCACAGAAGATCGCAGGAGAACCAATGCAGGCAAGAAAACCGTGAGGGTTTTCTGTTACTGTCACTGCCAGAGAAGAGGACTGCGTGTCACCGGAAGAGGAAAACAGAGAGTGGGGAAACAAAATTGAATGTTTCCAGCTGATTGGAGGAGATCCGTTGAATCGGACTTCGAAAGGGCCACTGATCGTGCGAAAATCGATAGATCGATTGGTGGGTCACGATCGCCGAAGAAGAAGAGTAAGAGACTGGTATCACTCGTCAACTGCACGCCAGAATTGAAAAACAGAGGACGAGATCGGGGTTTCTGAGATCGGGGTTTCGAGATCATGAGTGGGCCACGGACTTGCCTTCTTATAGAACTGAATAGCGAGATAGATCTGGGCGTTGTCTCCCTAACGTTGCCAGAAAAGAAGAGCAGCACTGCTGCTCTCGTCGCCGATCGTTGGAAGGAACAAACATGTTTTCGTAGCCTGACTGCAGAACGTTTTTCGCTGGGCCCCACCTCCGGCGTCTTCGCTGCCGCCGCTGCGTGTTGCCCCCGTCGCCGGAGAATAGGCGATGTTGCACCGTTACCGTCGAAGGAGAAGAAGACCGAAAGAGGAATGATTCTGGTTCCTGTTGCAGAGAAACAAAGGAGGAAGAAGACCCTTTTGGGTCGGTTCCAACGCAGGTCAGGTCGGATCAAGCCCGACCCGTTTGCAGAAAAAGCCCAGTAGCCAGCCAGTCCAGTTAATTGGGTCAAGCCCAGGTTGACCTAACTCGTGAAAAATTTATCTGAGTCTTTTGACAAATCTATATGAGTTTTAATGAAATTTATCTGAGTGTTTGTAAAATTTATCTAAGTTTTTTCAAGTTAATCTGAGTTTTAACAAATTTATATGAGTTTCTGTCAAATTTATCTGAGTATTTCATATTATTATCAAATTTATTTGAGTTTTATGCAAATTTATCTGAGTTCTGAACAAATTTATCTGAGCTTTTGGCTAATTTATCTGAGTTCTGGACAAATCAGTCTGAGTTCTGAATGAATTTATCTAAGTTCTGGATGAATTTATCTCAGTTTTGGACAAATCTGTTTGAGTTCTGGATGAATTTATCTGAGTTCTGGATGAATTTATCCGAATTTTACGCTATTTATCTGAGTTCTGGAACGAATCTATCTAAGTTATAAACAAGTCTATATGAGATTTTGGCATATTTATTTGTGTTTTTGAATTTTATTTCTGTCTTTTGAAATTTATTTGTATTTTTCGAAATAAATTTAACTTAGTTTTTGACAAACATGCTTGAGTTTTTTGCCACATTATTCGCTAATTTGGAAATCCGGCGATGTCTTAGTATTGGCAAATGTATTTGTGTTTTTTAATTTTATTTACTTCTTTTGAAATTTATTTGAGCCTCTTGAAATTTATTTATATTTTTTTTAAATTTATTTGGATCTTTTGAAATGTATTTGGATCTTTTAAAATTGATTTTCGTCTTTTGAAACTTATTTATATTTTTTTGAAATTTATTTGTGTCTTTTTCAATTTATCTGCGTTCTTTTGAAATTTATTGATTTTTTAAAAATTTATTATTTTTTTAAAAATTTATTTCGTTTCTTGAAATTTATTTGCTTTCTTTTGAAATTTATTTGGGTTTTTTAAATTCATTTCATTTTTTGAAATTTATTTGCGTTCTTTTGAATTTTATGTGCATTTTTTAAATTTATTTCATTTTTTGAAATTTATTTTGAAATTTGTTTCCTATTTTTTGAAACTTATTTGTGTTTTTTTGAAATTTATTTGAAAATCTCATTAGTGGAATTTTATTAATCATGCCTAATTTAATGGTAGTTGACCATTATTAATGGCTTATCCCACTAATCATGGGATATGATTTGAAGAAAGGGTAAATTAGACATTTTAGGTTTCCAAATGTGGAAAAAGGACCTATCACACTATAAGAAAATATTGCGGACCTAAGGCAATAAAGTGAAATGTTCAGGGACCCGTCGCCGAATCCCCCTTATAAATAAGAGGATTTTATAATAAAAAAAATACTTTTAAATAGCCATTGCACTAAAAGATTACTTTAGCAAACCTCATACTAAATTGGTTTTTCGCCTAAAACACCCTTTTTTTTTTTTATAGCCGCTAATGCCACATCCAAAACTTTTCTAAGCATATTCCTTCTCTCTATACAACACACATAAGTCAAAATAAAATCTCCAAGATTTCTCTCTACACACCTCTTTTTTTTTTCCAAATTGCCCTATCCTCTCTCACTCCCCTTCTCCTTATACCCCTTCTCTCCCATTCTCACCGCCCATTTCTCCCTCTCTCCCTCTCCTTCTCCGTCTTCCTCCCTCTTTTTCCCTATCCCTGATGCCTCTGCCCGCCGCCCTCTCTCTCCTTTCCTTGCCCCTCTGCCTCCCTCTCTCCTATCTCTTCCTCTCCCTACTCGCCTCCGCCCACTACCCACCGCCGCCCTCTTTCGCTCTCCCTGCCCACCTCCACTAGGCACCACCACCCACTCTCCCGCTTTCTATCCCCCCTCCTGCTCCCTCTCGCTCGCTTCCCGCCCTCGCCTGCTCCTCCCACTCTCCCTCTCCTTGTCCCTCTCCCCCTCCAAAGGGGCTGCCAGAGGGGGCGGTGGTGGCTGGGGTGGGGGTGTGTGAGAGAGAAATTGGGTGAGGTATGAACTATGAATGGTGTCTATTTTGATAATTTCACACATGTGTATATTGGTCTGGTGATTTGTTATTTGTTACGCGGATTGCTAACCCATGTTAACCCATGAGCAATATTAATACAGAAGAAGATCATGTTTCAGCACTGTAGTACGCATTACATGATGATTACATAGTTTCCCATGACTGAAAACATGACTAAGAACCCAGATTACACTGTCGACGTCTCAAATTCTCGGTCAATGACTAAAATCCACTTGTAGATGGAGGATGATGATGGAATTAATTTCTGTATTAATAGGAAGACCCATAGGGTTTGAATTGCTATGGGAGAATCAATAGTCAAGTGAAGTGAAGTCAAGTTAAACATCCCATCAAAAGCACTTTTCCACAAAATTTCCTCCATCTTTTTCAAAAAAAGTCAAAAAGGAATTACATTTACTCACTAAAAGACAAAAAAAAAACTCCACTTCCCCAGACAAAAAGTAAAAAATATTTCATCCTAAACAACTAAAAATAAAATACCATCATAACTCACTTATATTTTATTCATTCTTTTTATTTTACTTTACTCCACTTTATTTTAAAAGTAAATTACCAAACCGGCAGAGAAATCAGACCAAAATATCATGTTCATTCGACTCCTTTGTCAAAACAAAATATGGATCGATGGAGGTTGCGACACCCCATGGGCCACTGGATGATCAAATGGTCCATGGATCCGGAAGTGGACCCATGGGCGACCTCATGAATGGTGGACCCATGGAAGTGGGCCCTCTTTGACCCACCATCCAAACGCTTCCAAATGGGGTGAGATCGACTATGGTGGAATTTGTCGATTAAATAGATATGTTGTGGAGACCTATAAAAGCTGCTAAATCTGAGCCACATATCTTAAGGTGGGGCCCTGGGTGACCTTGGAGATTGGGTCCCATCATGGATTGGGTCAGTGGGACCCACCATCCAATTATCTCTATGAGGAAGAGTCGTGATGGAGCCTATGGGTACGACGAATTTGATGCAATGGCTATTCACATAATATGTATAAACTCTCCACCATTTGTGTTCTGTCTCCACTCTCCGTCTCATATATTTCCACGGCATCCACTTTTTCCATATTGAGATTGCTCATGGGTTAGCAATCCCCATAAAAAATCACCAATTCGTTCATTGATCTGATCATATATTTGGTGGTCTTCTCCTTTTGGTTGAGCTTGGAGAAGAAAGGAGGAAGAAGACCAGCGAAATTGATTTTTTTGCCCACGCAAGGTCGATATTGGCCTTCACTGGTTTAGGGGAGGGTGGATATCGACCCTAAAAAAAATAGGTAAAACAAAAAAGGTCTTTCGGGCAAGAAGGCCTCTTTGATGTGAGGTTTGCTTGTAAGAACTCATATGGTTTGCAATACAAATCAAACATATGAATCTTGATCTATGCATTAACAATGGATAATCTAAAAGACTAAAAGCATATCTTGAGCCATAATCTTGACGATGAGCGGTATGGATTGATTGAAAGCCTTCTCCCACTAAGAGATCAACAGCCTTTGAGTTTTCTCCTATCTCCCTTGTTACTTACTCCAAGATGCGTGAGTTAATGGGTACTTTGCAAAATAATGTGAGCTAAGAGAAATGACCGGAAAACCCTTTTTATAAAATAACCCAAGAGAGATTTCTTCACATTAAAGAAATCAATTAGCAATAAGTTTCCTTAGTTTCCTCAATGATTAGTCAGCCAAGATTCTTAACTGATTAGGCTTTCCCAAACTGAATCCAACAACGATTTAATTAAATCAAAACTAAAGGGCAAAGCTTATGAGTTGACTTGGAGTGGAGCCCTTCAACTATTAGACGCGTGGTCATGGCGGGGACCACTTATGTCTAACAATCTCCCACTTGGTCGGAATGACCACACATATGTGATCTCCTACTTGGTCATGATAACCACTAATATACAATCCACCTTTTATTTTTATTTTATTTTTCGAAAACTATATTTTATAAATGACTCAACTTGGATTCAACAGATTTTAAAATACCAACGAGTGGCCACTCATTTGAAAGAAAAATAGCCCAGTCACTCTTATTTATACTAAGTCTTATATACAATAACTAAATGAAACCATTAATGTGGATCATGGTGGTCAAATATCAATAATGCGACATAATTCCTTCCATGTACCACAACATTAATAATTCAATTTAATCAAATCATAAATTAAGGAAATATAATAGGATAAATCTAAAATTCCTATTTGTTGGTCCAAATTAAATTAATCTTGCTTTTCAATAATTCACTAAATGTACATAAAATTAAGCAAGAAAATAGAACCATCATTAATGAAAATAGATTAATGAAAAGGTGTCTAATAAATTAACATTATCCATTTCAACCAAATACATTAAGGTAATACAATAAGGCTCATTTCTATCGCATGATCATTACAAGCATCTGCAGGTAATTGCTTTGGTCAAAGGATCTGTTATCATGAACCTTGTATTGATTTGATCTATAGACACTAGATGATTCCGAACTTTCTCTTTAACGACAATATATTTTATCTGAAAATGTCTTGCAGCGCTGGAACTCTTTTCGTTGTTAGAAAAGCGAACAGTTGAGGTATTATAACAATAAATTTTCAGCGGCTTAAAAATAGAATCCATAATCTGAAGCCCTGAAATGAAATCCCGCAGCCATATAGCTTGAGTACTGGCCTCAAAGCATGCCACAAATTCAACTTCAAATGTGGAAGAAGCAGTGGTTATTTGTTAGACGCTTTTCCACAAAACAGCCCCACCAGCAAGGAGAAAAACATATACTGATGTAGATTTCCTCGTGTAAATATCTGAATATCCAATCACTTTCAAGTGATCAAATTTTCCATAAGTAAGCATATGCTTTTTAGTCCTTTGTAAATATCTCATGACTTTCTTTGCTACCTTCCAATGTGTCATGACAGGGTTAGATTGATACCTTCCTAACATGCCTATGACAAAACTAATGTCTGGGCATGTACAAGTTTATACATATAGAAGACTTCCAACTGCGGAAGCATATGGAATGTCATACATCTGCCTTCTCTCGATGTCATTTCTGGGACATTGATCTTTGGAGAATTGATCACTTCTGAATATAGGTGCCTTCCCTCCAGGACAGTTCTCCATATTGAATCTTTCAAGAACTCTATTGATATAGGCTTTCTGTAAAAGTCCTAGTAGTTCTCGAGATCTGTTCTAATAATCTCGATTCCAAGCACAAACGATACTTCACCCATATCTTTCATTTCAAAGTTCTCTGTAAGGTATTCTTTTATTTCATGTAGTAGGCCTAGATCACTACTAGCAAGTAAAATGTCGTCTACGTATAGGATTAAAATAATGAACTTGCTCCCACTGATCTTCAGGTATATACATTGACCAATAATGTTTTCCTTAAACTAGAAAGATGTAATGGTATCATTGAACTTAATATATTACTACCTTGAAGCTTGTTTAAGCCCATATATAGATTTCTTTAATGTACAAACTAGTTTTTCTTTGCCATTTTCCTCAAATCCTTCTGGTTGTTTCATATATACGTCTTCAAATAAATTCTCATTTAAGAACGTTGTTTTCACATCCATTTGATGTAACTCTAAATAAAAATGAGCTACTAATGCCATTATGATTCGAAAAGAGTCATTTGAAAAGGTCTCTTTATAATCAATATTTTGCTTTTGAGTAAATCCCATAGCTACAAGTCTGACCTTAAATCGTTCGATTTTGCCCTTTGAATCTCGCTTGGTCTTAAAAATTCATTTACATCCTATAGTCGCAGACTCTTAAGGCAATTCGATGAGATCCTAGACTTTATTTATTGACATGGATTTTAACTCTTCTTGCGTGGCATTAATCCATTTATTCGAATCATCACCTTTAATGGCTTGTGAAAATGTTACCGGATCTTCTTTAATACCAATGTCAAAATCAGAGTTTTGAAGATAAACAATATAGTCATCCGATATAGTAGACCTCTAAGATCTTTGAGATCTTCTTAAAGCTTCTGGTTTTGCTAAATCTTGATTCGGATGAATAATATCTTCAATCATATCATTATGAGTGACATTCTCATCTAGTGGTGCATCTGGTATGATAGGCTGTATTTCCATCGTATCGTCCTGAATGAATTCATTTGGAATATTAACTCTAACCGTTTCAATCGGTACTTGAATTGGTATCCGATGTTCTTCAAATACCACATTTCGTGGTGCATTGCTCTCACTAATGTCATCATTTTTTGTGAATCTGGCATTTCCGGTTTCAACAATTTTAGTGGTATGAGTATAACTGTAAAACCTAAAACCTTTGGACCTTTTAGGATATCCAATAAAATACCCACTAATAGTCGTAGGGTCCAATTTCCTCTCTTGCGGGTTATAAATTCTACCTTCCGCTGGACAACCTCAAACATGCAGATGTCCTAAACTCGACTTCTTACCTGTCCATAACTCGTAAGAAGTTTTAAGAGCAACCTTAGTGGATACATGGTTTAGGATATATGCAACTGTTTTTAGGGCTTCTCCCCACATAGAGTCAGGTAATTTAGAATTTGTCGCGACCCCAGACTGGGTTACCAAGCGGGCCTAATCCGGGATCTGGACTAAGTTTAGATTTGGATGAACGGTTGTCAATACCATGGATTTATTTTAATCAATACGTATACGAGTCAATAAAAGGATGTCACTCGTATACACGATTTCCCACAGGTGTCCGCAGTGAGGATATTACAACAACATAAATATTTCTTTTAAATGTGGAAACGTGTAGCAAATTTAATTCATACATTCATATCAAAGATAACTTGACTAATAAGACATTTATAACAAATATCAGAATGAGCAATGATCATTAGCTATTTCCCAAAAGTAAGTTAAAGTATATATCAAAGATCATTTAATTACATTCCCCAAAAATAGAGGTCAATGAAGACCAATATAAACAAAATATGAATTCCACAAGAATAGTTAACCATAACCCAAAATGTTACGTGACTCGGACATCCAAATGTCTAAACGACATCATCAGCATGCCACTCAACTAATCGCTGCGGTTCTCCAACCACCTCCTCATGCTCCTCCTCGGGATAACCAACGACGGGACCTGAGTACTAAAGTAATGGGTCAAACACAACGGTTTGGCAGGTGGGTGAAAAGATAAAACAATAATTAAATTCTCCCTGAAAATACATTTAAACCTGTTAAAACAATAACTTTCATAAAACAGAAGAATCATTTACTGGAAAACAATATGCAATATAAAACATGTAAGCTGTCCAAGGAAATCGGGAAACAAGCAAGATGGCATCCACACAAAGCTAAATCTTCTATCACCGAAGTGACAAGAGCATATCTGGAGGTTGACCTTAGTCACCGAAGTGAGGAGGTACAACAAAGTTTACATATACATATATAATAATACGGGACATGAACACGGTAGCGAGCCGGGCATCGAGAACCACAGTAGCAATCTGTGGTATAGGGATAAGACCATGGTAATAACCTGGTAGCGGGATCCAAATTGCAGCTGGCGGGACAAGAGGGGGATCTTCAAGTCGGTGAATCAGACCAACAAGGTTATCCAAACTTAGTAGTGTCGACCCATAGGTCAAATAACATAAATCAAGACATGTACAAAATACATATGATGCACTTATATAAACGGGCGGGATGGAGTGCTCAAAGGCACAAATATCATTTTAAACAAGAAGTGCATATCGGGACTAGCAAAATGCTACAATTGTAATTTCAGTATTTTCGGGAATGATAAATCATAAATCATGAATTTCTGGACGAGTATCGGAATTTAAAATTAAATCAAGGTAAATAAGGGTCCCATACGTCGATTTCAACATCGACTTGGTACTCCTTGAGTTTGGAGACATTCCAAGCTCCTTATATTCCTTGGTCATTTCAAAACATATAATGAATCTTTGTGATGTAATTTCCTTCTCGAATGGTTTTAAACAATGTTTATAAGTCTTTCCATCACTATAGGGTTCCCAACAAACCTTTCTCAATCATTTAAACATTTTATTTTTATCCCCAAAATAGTCCCAGATGAACAATGTCCATTGCTCGAGCGGACAAGGAGTTCGCTCGAGCGATGAGCTCTCTGGAATGGTTTTCTGGGATGGTTCGCTCGAGCGGATATGGGATTCGCTCGAGCGGACATGTTGGCTTGAGCGTAAAATACGTTCGCTTAAACTAACAAGTTTCTGTGAGGGTTATAGGAGAGTTCTGGGAGGGTTCGCTCAAGTTCGCTCGAGTGAACTGTCTACTGGAATGGTTCGGACCCTTTTCTGGACAGTTTGCTTGAGGGACCTTTCAAGTTCACTCGAGCGAACTGTCCAGAAACTGATTCCGGGACAGTTCTGCCTCTTCCCATTTTCCTCTTATTACAACACCTTTAAGCCTCATTCCTTCACCAAAATGAGAAGTTCAAAACTCCTTACAAACATCATCCAAAATCCCATCAAAACTACATTAACATTTAATCCAAACATCTCCTTCTCAATCACAATCAACCACCAAAGAGGAGAGAAACTCAACAATCACAAAGGTTCATTTAATGCCATAAACAAGAGACAAATAAAGAACTATAAACCACATTTCCATGACAATAAATGAGTTAGCAAAACTCTTTAAATGAGCATTTATTTCAAATCAATGCAAGCTAATAAATATGAACATGAATAACAAAACAAACTACATTCTTCATAAAATTATTAAATGCTCAATCTATTATTTCATCCACTTGCCTTAGGTCCAAGCTAGTCCAAAACAAGCTCTAATCACAACTCCAAGCCAAAGGTTCAAGCTACAAGCAAAACCCCAAAACAAACCCTAAAAGAGTCAAAACATGGAATGGGGAGGAAGAAGCTTCAATAATGGAAATGAAGATTCCCTTAGGCTAGAAGAACACAATATCAAAAGAGGAAAAAGATTACTTACATGAGAGTTCTTCAAAATGCTAGGTTAGTTCAAAAGGAGGCCTTTGAGTAAGTGGTTTCCTTCACAAATGCTATCAATGAAGAGCTCTCAATGAAAGGAAGAGAGTGGTGATCTCCATTTCTCAAGAGATGCAAGGTTGGTGATGATTTAGGAAAGGAGAGCAAGAAGGAGAAGAGAAGAGCAAGAAAACCCTAGGTTAGAGTTCTCTGTGCTGGAAAAAGGGAAAAGGAGAAGAATGGTTCCCTTTATAAAGCAATTGGGGAGTGGGCTCCACCACTAGAAATCTTGTGGGGCTGAAATCATGACTTTCGGGACTTCGGCTGAAATCGACAAAGAAGGGAAAGTTGTTCGTCGAAATATATAGTTTCAAAAAAGTATATATTTCACGGGTTTTGGGAATATCAAATATTGGGTACAGATTTAGTAAAAATATTGTTTTGCCCTCGAAGTTAGAAAGTCCGGTTTCGGAACCTCGAACGGGAACGGGATCAACATGAATGTCGTAGAGATTAACGGGATGAGTAAAACGGGATAAAAATACAAATCAATGGAATCTCGGATAATCCCCAAGTACACGCAAAGTCATAAAAGGAACCCCAAAACGGTCCCACAAGTACCAAGGCACTCAAAATTCCCCAAAGTTATAAAAAAAAGTTATTATAGTCTCAACTTAACCACAATAAATTAATCACGCTTAAGACTAATACACGACTTAATTAATACTAATTGAGGTCACTCGGGTCCGGGTCTTATAGAATTACTTAACATACTCCATACCATTTCCATAAACGTTCTATTGCGTCTTTCAGCCACACCATTTTGATGTGGGGAGTTAGGCAATATATATTCAGCACGAATGTCATGACTTACCAAGAATTTAGCAAATGGGCCAGGATCTTGATTCGATTCATCATACCTCCCATAATACTCTCCACCCTAATTAGATCTGACAACCTTTATTTTTCTATCTAACTGTTTTTCAACTTCGGCCTTATAAATTTCAAAGGCTTTCAAAAATTATGATTTCTCATATAACAGGTAGACATATCCACATCTTGTGAAATCATCAATAAAGGTAATAAAGTATTTTTGACCACTATAACATGTCGTAGGAAAATAACCACAAATATCTGTGTGGATTAATTCAAGTGGTTCTAAACGTCTTGTGGCCTTATGTTTATTAACATCTTTGGTTTGCTTGCTTTTTATGCAGTCTATACAAACACCAAAATTAGTAAAATCTTGGGCTTGTAATGCCCCATCATTTACTAATCTTTTTTAATCTCTTTTGAGAGATGTATCCTAGCCTTTTATGCCACAAAATCGAGGAATTCTCATTCAGTATTCCTCTCTTAACACCAACATTCATAATATTATTATCATGCAAGGTAAGTAAGGAACTAGCAAAATATGGATCCAGATTCAATTTATAAAGACCATCACATAAAATACCACCACCAATTAAAACTTTATTCTTATAAATACTCAAAGTACTTTGTCCAAAAGAGAAGGTATAACCTTCTAAATCAAGTCTAGATAAAGAAATTAAATTTCTACTTATTGTAAGTAACATAAAAGGTGGTATAAAGGTCCAACTGGAATCCGGAATCAAGAATCAGTCTGCAAGTCCCCACAGCTTTCACATTAACCTGCAGTCGGTTGTCCATCAAAACTTTTCTTTGTTCATTACTTGGACTCATGGTTTGAGTGAAAGCCCTGCATGAAATCTACCACATGAACGGTGACACCATAATCAATCCACCGAGTATTTAAAGGAACATCTAAAAGATTTATTTCATAACAAACAAAAGAGTTATTTATACCTCGAGATTCAAACCATTTATGTCTCTTCAAGCAGTCTTTCTTCAGATGTCCCTTTTTTAGGCAGAAGAAGCACCTTGGTTCACTACCTTTCTTCCTGATTTGATTAGTCGAAGCAGGTTTCTTGCCTTTCTTTTTCAGACTTTTCTTACCCTTGGGATATTGTTTTTTGTTCGAAGGGGTGTTGGAGATGAAACTTACTTTCTTTAACTGCCTTTTTTGCCTACGTTTGCCTTCTTCTTGAACACACATTGAGACCAACTCATTCGTAGTCCGTTTCTCTTTATGAGTATTATATTAAAATTTGAAAGGCCCAAATTGAAGGGACAAGGAGTTCAAAATAAATTGGACTATGTAATTATCAGAAATTGTCATTTCTAGATAATTGAGTTGGGCCGATATATCCCTCATCTCCATGATATGTTCACTAATACCGCAGGATCCATCATATTTCATTAAAGATAATTTAGAAATCAAAGTAGCTACCAAAGCCTCCACAGATTCGAGATGGGCCTTTGCATTTTCATTATCCGGGATAGAACCACGGATATTTTAAGCTATGGATCTTTTGATCATCATGAGGCTTAGACTGTTGACCTTGATCCATTTTTCATAAAATGCTCTCGCAGCTTAAGAGCTATTTTCAGTAAGATCAGTGGGTTTGGGTTCCATTATTGCAGTGTCCAAGTTTAAGCAACCCAAGGTTAATAAAAGCTCATCTTTCCAATCTGTAAAATTTGAGCCATTCAACACTGGTATGCTCGAGAGATGTCTATTCAAGGTAGCGGGAGTCATTGCTAAAATATAAAGGGGGAAAATGCTCAATTACTTTAATGCTTTGAGTTCATGCTAAAAACATTAATCTATAATGATTCATGCATAAATGAAGCATATCTGGTAAGTGATTCAGTTCATCATCGTAGTGAGATAGTATGAATGCAATTCGCTGGGCTTTATACCTTTGGGTCCAATTCCAATTAGGTACATAGATCAAATTACCTTATTTTGGTCGTACAATTACTTGAGTGCGTGATCGTACCTTTGGGTCGATCCTCACTCTCATGATTTAGGATCGCAAGTCTAATACTATTATCCTTACACAAGAAATAGTGTTAAGGGTCTTAAATTTCAATTGATACTTATAAGTTTTTCTTAATTGGGCCACTTTGGTGACTACCACACTACTTAAACCTATGAGTTTCAATTGAATTAATAGCATTCATAAAGGGGATCTACTTAAGATTAGTTATTATGTCACTAGTGGTGAAAATAAGATATTGGGCCATTATATCTTCAAAATTGATCCATATTTTTTTCTAATATCATCATAGTAGTTTATTAGGTCCAAGAAATAAATACACAGTTACTATAAATATTTTCTTATTTGTTATGGTTCCCAAATATTCATGGACACTTTGCATGCATTCAAACAAAATGGTAGGATCTTAACAAATGACCCAAAGTAAATAAGGAACAGTAAAGGTGACATAAAAATATATATCAAATCTAGATAATAAATAATCAAACCCACCAAAAAAATTGGAATAAAAAATGCACAATAAAATTACAACAAACAAACTTAATAATCAAGTGATAATCCATTTAATTATTCCACCTAAAATTGGACATTGAAATTTTTAGTAAAAAAACAGAATTAATGAATGGACGATCCAGACCATCGATCAGATAGATCTAATCCCTAGAAGCATACAATGATAGATGGATTGAAAATCTGAGTTTGAATGTGCACGCTATCTCAGATTACTAGTTCAATGGTAAAATATATGATCTTGATGTGTTTTCTGATAATAGAATGATGACAAATATTTTATTATGCCAAAACATGTCTCTGATGTCCTAGATCAGTTCTGTAATGACCCACATAAACTACTTTATTTAGACTTTCATACAAAATTAGATGTACATGTGTTCTAAAAAAAAAGAGGAAAGAACATCAGAGACGACCACTGTTTGATACCTGCAGGCTGCAATGCACTAACATTTGCCCATTTGGCCTTTTTGACCGCGTGCAACTTGCACTCACAACTTAGGTAAGTCCCACCTTTATACAATAATAGAAATAAATCCATTAAAATGTGGGTCCTACAAATGTTATCAGCTATACATGTACATAAAAGAATCTGTTTGGAAATCTAAGAAATTTAGCAAAAATTATTCGATTAGGGCCATCACCCTGGGCAGGCCTAGACCTCATCTTAAATATAGTTAGGGAGGGGCCACGATGTTACTTTCCTGGGTGCTTTTGTTTTAAAGAAGTGCAACAGGTGTTAAGGAAGCATGTGGTTTATATATGGTTTATTATTTGACATTTGCCTTTTGTTTTATATATGGTTTGCAATACAAATCAAACCTATGGATCTTGGTCTATACATTAACAATAGATAATCTAAAAGACTAAAAGCATACATTGAGCTATGATCTTGACGATAAGCGGTATGAATTGATCTAAAGCCTTCTCCCACTGAGTTCAAGGTTTTCTCCTATCTCCCTTATCACTCACTTCAAGATACGTGAGAGTTAATGGGTACTTTCCAAAATAACGCAAGTTAAGAGAGGACCGAAAAATCCTTTTATAAAATAACCTGAGAGAGATTTCTTCCTATCAAAGAAATCAATTGGCAAAGAAATCAATTAGCAATAAGTTTCCTAAGTTTCCTCAATGATTAGTCAACTAAGAAACTTTATCGATTAGGCTTTTTCAAACTCAACCCAAGAAAGATTTAATTAAATCAAAACTAAAGGTGAAAGGAGTCCGGATCTCCACCTAGAAAAAATGCCAGGTCACTTTGGACCTCTCAACTATTTTTTTTGGAATGAAAAAAAAATGAAAGGGTCCTTTTCACAAATACAAAAATTGGGTAAAACAAAAAACCTCGTCTTCTCCAACACAACCATGGGATGGGCTTCACGCCTCTTCTTAGTCTTCTCCTTGACATGTCCCATTTCACAAAAGGATTGGATCATCATGATCGCCTAAGGGTCCACACTCAGATGTGTGGGTCTGATCTTGGATCAGGTGGGCCATGGGATCCCACAATCAGTTGATTCGTACTGGTGTTTGTAGATGGATTTGGTGCCTTTTGATTTGATAGTGATCTTGTTTGATAGGTCTGGAAGTGTGTTTTAGGATTTTGCTTTGCACTATGCAGTTTGTTTGGATTGGAAAGGAAGCATGATTAGATTTTAACTGGAGGGATTTGTTCATTTGAAGTTGTGGATGCTGGTTTCTGTTGGCCTAGTGGGTCCAGACTAATGGGTTCAGAGTCATGGGTATTTTTAGTAATTGTACTAGGACTTTCTTATTTACTAAGATAGGGTTTCTTGGGGGATAAGAAAGAGAGCATTATATATATGATGTAATGGGTAACCCATGATGTATTATCAGAACATATCATACTAAGAGTGAATCCAAAGGAGAGTCGAGTTTCTTTCCCGTGGACGTAGGCAAAATTGCCGAACCACGTAATTCTCTTTTGTTTGATTGCTTGTTCTTGTGTGGTTTATTATTTGCTCGATCGCATTAATTCACGTTTCCGCATACACGCGCACAACAAGTGGTATCAGAGCCGAGGGCGGCTCTCCTCTAAGTGGGTGGGAGTGTGAGAACCCAAGGTTCTCCGTCCCACATCGCCTATGAGGCTGCCCAGAGACTGGGCTAAAAGGTGCGATGCTGGCCTTATGGATTGGACGCGTTTTGGTACCGGTGAGCCGGGCTCCATCAAGTAAAACCGTGTGGGCCGAGGCCCAAAGCGGACAATATCCGATTCATAGTTCTGGGCTGGGTCGTTACAAAATGGTATCAGAGCAGTTTAAAGGCTATTGCTCATTGGACCGTGCAGGTTATGACAGATACTTCGGAAATAGCAGGTGGAAACTCACTAAAGGGTCTCTTATTGTTGCGAGAGGGAAGGCGTGTAATACGCTATATAAGACACATGTGAAGCTATGCAAAGGTGTGTTGAATGCTGTTGAAGACAAATCCTCTCCAAATCTATGGCACAAGAGACTGGGACATATGAGTGAGAAAGGACTGCAGATATTGGCAAAGAAAGATCGAATCCATTACTCCAAAGGTACATCCCTTGACCCTTGTGATCATTGCTTGTTTGGTAAACAACACAGGGTATCTTTCTCTAAAACATCAACGATAAAATCTAATGTGTTAGATTTGGTATATTCTGATGTTTGTGGTCCCATGGAGGTGCAGTCATTGGGTGGCAATAAGTTTTTTGTCACATTTATTGATGATGCAACCAGGAAAGTCTGGGTTTATCCGTTGAAATCGAAGGATCAGGTGTTCCAGGTATTTCAACAGTTTCATGTCATGGTTGAAAGAGAGACAGGAAAGCTCTTGAAATGTCTTCGCACAGATAATGGTGGAGAGTACACATCCAACCAGTTTAAAGGCTATTGCTCGAAGCATGGTATTCGACATGAAAGAACAGTTCCTGGTACTCCACAGCACAATGGTGTGGCAGAGAGAATGAACCGCACTATTCTTGAAAGGATGAGATGCATGATTAGAGTGGCACAGCTACCCAAGCCATTTTGGGGTGAAGCTGTCCTGACTGCCGTTTACCTGATTAACAGGTCTCCCTCAGTTCCTTTGGATTTTGACCTTCCAGAGAGAAAATGGACAGGTAAAGATGTTTCTTATTCTCATTTGAAGGTGTTTGGGTGCAAGGCTTTTGCACATGTACCAAAGGAGCAGCGTTCAAAACTGGATGATAAGGCAGTGTGTTGCATTTTCCTTGGTTATGGTGGAGCTGAGTTTGGTTACAGGTTATGGGATCCAGAGAAGAGAAAATTATCAGAAGTAGGGATGTGGTGTTTCATGAAGATCAGTTCTTTGGAGATACTGAGAAGACTGAAAAGTCTAAAGAAGTTGTTGATGGAGTGGTTGATCTCGCACCGGCTCCTTCTCCAGTGCAGACTACAGGTGGAGAAGGTGGACAAAACGATCCGGATCGTAATGAGGCGCAAGGGTTGCCACATGAACAGGGTGTTGAGCAGGGGGAGCAGTTTCCTCAGTCAGAAACCACAGAATCTCAGGTTAGGAGGTCTACTCGAGAGCGTCAACCATCAACAAGATATCCTGCAGCAGATTATATTTTGCTTACTGATGAGGGGGAGCCAGAGAGCTACTCAGAAGCTAAAACTCATGCAGATAAAAATGAGTGGATGAAGGCTATGCAGGATGAGATGAGTTCTTTGAAAAAGAATAATACTTATGAGCTGGTGGAACTTCCAAACGGAAGGAAGGTCTTGAAGAACAAATGGGTGTTCAAGCTGAAGAGAGATGACAGTGGAAATCTGATAAAGCACAAAGCACGGCTAGTGGTTAAAGGCTTTGCGCAGACGAAGGGTATTGACTTCGATGAAATCTTCTCTCCAGTTGTGAAGATGACTTCTATCAGAGTTGTCTTGGGTTTGGTCGCCAGCATGGACCTTGAACTTGAACAGATGGATGTGAAGACTGCATTTCTTCACGGTGATCTGAAAGAAGAGATCTACATGACTCAGCCGGAGGGGTTTGAGGTAGAAGGAAAAGAACAGTTGGTTTGCAGGTTAAAGAAGAGTCTCTACGGGCTAAAGCAAGCACCGAGGCAGTGGTACAAGAAGTTTGATTCATTCATGGTGAGTCAAGGGTACCGAAGGACAGCTGCAGATCACTGTGTTTATATTCGTAAATTTGGTAACGGCAAATTTATCATCCTTCTTTTATATGTAGATGATATGTTGATAGTTGGACATGATAGTAAGATGATTGACAGGTTGAAAAGGGACATGTCAAACACTTTTGACATGAAAGACTTGGGTCCCGCACGACAGATTTTGGGAATGCAAATACGTCGTGACAGGAATGCAAAGAAGCTGTGGTTATCACAGGAGAAATATGTTGAACGGGTGCTAGCAAAGTTCAACATGAAAGATGCTAAGCCAGTTAGCATGCCTTTAGCCAGTCACTTCAAGCTCAGTAAGAGACAGTGTCCTACTACAGATGAAGAAAAGGAACGGATGATGTCTATTCCATACTCCTCAGCAGTTGGGAGTCTTATGTATGCCATGGTGTGTACACGGCCAGACATTGCTCATGCAGTGGGTTTAGTGAGTAGATTTCTTTCTAACCCTGGGAAAGAGCATTGGGAAGCAGTGAAGTGGATCTTCAGATATTTGAGAGGTACATCAGTTTTTTGCTTGTGTTTCGGAGGATCAAAACCAGTACTTGAAGGCTTTACAGATGCTGATTTTGCAGGCGATCTTGATCGTCGGTTGTCTACTTCTGGGTACTTATTTACTTTTGCAGGGGGAGCTATTTCCTGGCAGTCTAAGTTGCAGAAGTGTACAGCATTGTCTACAACCGAAGCAGAATACATAGCTGCTAATGAAGCAGGGAAGGAGATGATTTGGTTGAAGAAATTTTTTCAAGAACTGGGTTTGAAACAAGGAGAGTATGTAGTCTACTGTGATAGTCAGAGTGCTATGGATCTTAGCAAGAACGCTGCATACCATGCCCGCACGAAGCATGTTGATGTGAGATACCATTGGATTCGTGAGATTATCGAAAAGAATCTCATGAAGCTGGAAAAGATTCACACTGACAAGAATCCCTCTGACATGATGACTAAGGTCGTGTCTAAGGGAAAACTGGAGCTGTGTTCAGAGTTGGCAGGACTGGACTCCTAGTAAGGGGGTTCAGAGGCGTCTTCCCCATGGTCTGGAGGGGGAGATTGTTGGCCTAGTGGGTCCAGACTAATGGGTTCAGAGTCATGGGTATTTTTAGTAATTGTACTAGGACTTTCTTATTTACTAAGATAGGGTTTCTTGGGGGATAAGAAAGAGAGCATTATATATATGATGTAATGGGTAACCCATGATGTATTATCAGAACATATCATACTAAGAGTGAATCCAAAGGAGAGTCGAGTTTCTTTCCCGTGGACGTAGGCAAAATTGCCGAACCACGTAATTCTCTTTTGTTTGATTGCTTGTTCTTGTGTGGTTTATTATTTGCTCGATCGCATTAATTCACGTTTCCGCATACACGCGCACAACAGTTTCCTCCATTTGATGCTTTTAAGGTTTTGATTTGTACCTAATATGTTTTTCTAGGATATACTTGTAAGTGGGTTTTCAAGGATTGCAGATAAATCAAGATTTGGTTTTGAGTCATGAATTTTATATTTTAGTTCTAGTTTCCTTCCTTTAATGTTTTGGATTCATGATGGACAAGTACTATGAAGTAGATAAAAGAGGGACCAAAACCAAAAAGTGCTTGGTGGCAGCTAATGGAGGAAGAAACTCGTCCTCCGTTCCTCTATTTCAACTAATACAATCCACTGGATTGTGGACCAACCGATTGAAGATCAGACCCACAAATCTGAGTGTGGACCTTTGGGCGACCATGATGATCCAGCCCTTTGTGGAATGGGAGATGTAGGGTCCACCATCCATCGAAAGAGAAGAGGCGTGACTGAAACCTCAGGACATTGGAGACTGAAACCCACTTTTCGTGAGAAGGTGAAAGATTTTCTTTTATTTATAAAGAAGACCCTCTCTTTCGTTTTCTTTTCATTCCAAGGAAGTTGAGAGTCTAAATAATAGAATCATACAAGTTTTTACACGTGGAGCTTGCCAAATGGCCCAAATAGCGTTCCCTTATTTCGATCCGGACTCTTGATTGATCAGTCAACCAAGAATCTTGATTGATTAGGCTTTCCCAAACTAAATCTAAGAAAGATTTAATTAAATCAAAACTGAAGGAGAAAGCTTATGAATTGACTTGGAGTGCGGCCCTTCAACTATTAGACACGTGGTCATGGGGACCACTTACATCTAACATTGCTAAAGTGACATTTTTAGTGCAGTGCCATCTAAAGACCTTTTTTGATAAAATCCTCTATAAAAAAGTATAAAGTTTTTAAAAATTAGCTCTTTAAAAAAGAATAGTAATAAGATCTATCGCTCATTATGGATTTTGAAATTTTGTACTTCTTAATAAGAACTATTTTTTTCTTCTTGTCTTTTAAATTGATCATTCACTTGAATTCTCTTTATCAGGTGAATTATTGTGACTACCGAGTGAGATTTTAGAGCCACATCTTACTTTATGATAGAAGGAGGAAGAACTTGTTCAAGATGGTCCATTGGCAATCAAAGCACTCTTCATGTTCCCGTTTGGTCCATTTTCCCATGCAAAAAGTCAAAAATATTTCATCACAAATAACTAAAAATAAAATACTACCATAACTCACTTCTATTTTATTTTCTCTCTTTATTTTACTTCACTTCACTTTATTTTAAAAATAAAATGACCAAACGGGCACATTGATAAAGTCAAAGTAGTATGTTATTAAACGCACTGCAAAACCAGGGCAATATTTTTTTGATATTTTGGGAATCTGCATACGTGCTCAAAGTACAAGAGAGAGGACAGGCGATACTATAGTCTTGGATTTTGGGTAAGGGCAATGCTTGTTGCGTTGACATCATTGGAAGTTTTGACTCACAAGAACTCTTTGGCACTATACTAATTCAATAAAAGTCAAGTAAAGCCTCCATTTTTTAGATAAGATGTCACATCAAATGCACTTTATTCAAAACTCTCTCATCTTTTTCATACAAAAAGTCAAAAAGCAAATACCTTTATCCACTAAAATACAAAAAAACTCCACTTTTCCATACAAAAAGTCAAAAATATTCTATAACGAACAACTAAAAATAAAATACTATCATAACTCACTTATATTTTATTCTTTCTTCAAAATCAAATTTACTTCACTTGACTCTATTAGAAGAGTTGCCAAACTGACCCAAAAATTTCTTGGTGGGGTCGAGTAAACACGTGTGACTGAAAATAATTGGCCCCTATTATATGTGGATGGACAAATTTCAAGTAATAGATCCAACGTCAATTTAGATCTACATCACAAACTTTTAATAAGTGGGCAATCTGAAAACTCTAAATGAAAAATCTTATTTTATAATTTAAAATTTATTTATATATTAGAGTGATTGGTAAACTTCTAAACGTCTTTCTATTTTTAGAACTTATTTACAATATTAGAGTTTTTGCCTCTACAAAAAAAAAAAAAAAAGTTAAGTGGAGCTACTTTCCTTTTAAAGCTATTTTGGACGAAAATGACCTTCGAAGTTTTTAAAATTATATAAATGGTCGTTCTACATTGTAATTTTTTAAAGTGATCTCTAAATACCACAAACCAAATGGACCTCATTTACCCCCATAAAATAAGAGCTTTTGTATAATTTCATCAAACACTCTAATTGTAAATTAAAATTTAAAATCTAGAAATTTCATATTAGACCTTAATCTAATTAGACTAGAGTTTCGTAGCGGCCCCTAAGTCCAACCTCAAATGATCCTGACTCATGGTTAGAAGGGGTTTCTAGGTTGCAGTTATTGGAAGTTATCTATTCAACCTTTTTACTCCTCTCTGGATTCTAGCCATGAGCAGATGAGCTACCTTCAATTTAATATAATTATTATTCTCAAATAGAAAGAAAAAGTAAAAAAAAAATACAGAAACACTAGCTTGATCTTCGAGCTACTTCTAGACCATTGGGTCATGTGAGTCCTAATTTTTTGTTCTCCAGTTGCCACATATCATTTTTTCTTTTCCTTCCAAGAGACTTGGAGTCATGCACCCATAGCCATGCACACTATAATTAGGTATAGTAGTGGGATCAAAGTTTTCCTTGGAGAGATGGGACCAGTAAATGGAAAAGAATTCTTAGGGGTCATATGTAAAATAAAAAAAAACCTATAACTTTCTTATAATAGTAGGGGGATTTCCAAATTTCTTAAGAGGCATGGTCCCTCCCTCAAATATTGGCCACCGTATGGATGTGTTTGTGCGAGGAGAGGATTGCATGCTCTATGAAATTCCATTTCTACGGGAGAGATTTCTCCTTTATTCCCATGCTTCCCATATAAAATAAGAATCCTCTCTATTTTGGAAATTTAGTTTATTTTTTTTTTATTTTCTACTAAGAAAAAAAAAAGTGTCACGCCAAGCAATGAAAAGTGAGATGTACGAAAAATTATAACAATTTTCATCTCTATCGCACAAACATACCCTATAAGCTCCAGAGACTAATTGGTACTTGTGGTATTAGTTTGCCATAAGTAGTCTCCTGGAACTTTGTCCATCTTTGATATGGCAATATTCAATGGAGCTTTGATCAATGCATAACGTGGTTGACGAAATCATTATGCTAGTGTTAGTGACTGAATTATATATAAGGATTTGACTTTTTCCTGCTGAACTGAAAACTCATGATCAATTGATTCGAGGGTAAAAATAGTGTTAAAAAAAGGAACTCAAATGCATGGTATCAGAAAAATGAAGCAAAATCAGAACAAATTCTTATACGTGGACCACCTGAATGCCTTAAATTACTAGTTTATGATGGGATACGAACACTTTGAATAGTTTAAAGGTGATTTAGATATCAGTAAAATCTATGCTGATGATGATAGTCAACTATCTAAAGGCTAAGACGTTTAGTAGATTTGTAGTTCAGCTAACCATTAACAATTGAGACATTGAACAGTAGATAGAATTTTAGATTGTGCCATGTATTTTGCCCCAATCTATGTCAAGTGATTTCATATTAAACCTGAATGACACCAACCAATCACATCTGACTTTATAAGAATGTATGCAGGAATGTGTGTGTGCCCCAGATTTCGTTCCATTTGATTATTTCATAAAAGGTAACTATGGAATGAGTCAATAGGATTATTTATCCTCGCTCGTTCTGGTATTGAATTTTTGGAAATCTGAACAATGACACATTATTATTATTGTTTTTTTGCTATAGGAGGGTTTCCAACATTTTGGGCTGGACTAATCCCTTCTGACCCAGAAGGAAGTCATGTAAACTCCCATTTAGCCTCAGTATGGTAATGCAGTTTCGAACCTACAACCTCCAGATGCAAACCGTGGTTCTAGGCCAAAGAGAGACTAGGATCGAAGAAGATAAAAACTTATAAGAATGCATGCTAGCCTCTCGGTAGGTAATTATTACTTAACCATCTGGATCCTGTGGGCATGTTTGTGTTATTTACTTATTTATTTATTTTTCTTGATTGGGTCAGTGGTACAATACTAGTAAAAGAACCTACAAGCCCACGAATGGATCCCACGACGGCCATGTGAGATGAGACACCCTTATCATTGGGGTGTCATGCATTTCTTGGCATGTTTACTTGTCTTTTATTAGGCTTTTTTTTTTTTTTATCTTTTGGGATTTGGTAAAGTAGAAGTAAACTTTTTTTGTGGCTGGAACTTTACTTTTCTAATTGTTTTGATCAATCAAATACGGTAAAGTTAAATCTTTGTGGCTAGAATTATTTTACTATAGGTTTTACTATACCACTTGAAAAAAAAAAAAACATGATAGTGTTTTTGCTCAATTATAGCCACTTGGATTTTATGGGGCCTATTTGTTTGCACTAAATACACAAAGAACTGAATACATGTGAATTTATGGTAAAATAAGTTCCACCATAACAATATTAAACAGACGAGGGATGAAAGATGTTTTATTTTTGGTAAATGAGGGGTGAAAGATGTTGCGAACTAAATACAACCCTCACTTTCCTAGGATTTGAAATACTAGGGTAACGGCGGGGTATTCATTTCTCACCTCTCTCTGATCCATTTTCCATTAGTGCGAAGATAACTTGATTGTCATTTCTAAAAAATCATATTAGTTTCTTCGGTTTTAACTTAGAATGAAACTCTTACAATTCCTATGTATTCAATTACACGATTCACTTAACATTTAATTTCTTCCTTATAGTTCTTCATAAGACTTTAATTGTTATTTCTTTTAAGTAATATATTATCATTAGCTTAAATAAAAATTAGTCAATTATCACTCTAATTAATCATTTCCCTGGAGAGAGAAGTCTAACACCATCCTAACTCTTTGCCTCTTTGATGCAAGTTCCATAGCCTATGTGTTGGCATCTGTGATGGGGCCCACTTGTGTTTACATGTGGGTGGACTCCATTCACAAAGAGACGCCCCTCACAAGGAGCTCGATGGTGATAGGGATAAGATTTTTTTTTGAGTTTAATTCAGCTCTTTATCCTTATCATCTCTTCATTCGAATTTGAATTAAAAGCTTATCACCTAGTAAGGGCAAAATGCTTTGATCCAACTCTGTATCCTTATTATCTCTCCATTCAAATTTGAATTAAAAGCTTATCACCTAGTAAAGCAAAAGGCCATTTATAAATAATTTGATCCAACTCTGTATCCCTATCATCTCTCCATTTGAATTTGAATTAAAAGTTTATCACCCAATAAGCCAAAAGGAAGGTTATATATATATATATATAGATATGAGAGATAATAGTTGCTGATTATCTCAACATATCATCTCTAAGACTTATATCGAGTAATAGTAGAAGAAAGAGGCAAAGATCTCCCTTTTTCCTTTCACTAGATCTGAACTGTCCATCATTATCTTTTGCATTCAAGGTGTTCATCCTTGCTTTTAAATATTGAAAAGTGAATCATATATGACTGATCTCTTGTAGATAGTCACAGATCTCTACATCTAATGCTTGATTCAAGCCGATACAATCCTTATCGCGTTTGTAGTGGCCAACTCATTCAGATTTGTGCTTCCATGACATCTACAGCCTTTACTATGCTCACATAGGCTGATTTGTTGCAAACGATTCTTTGAATTCCTGTTGTGAGGATATGAAAATTCTTAACTACAAACCCAACATTTAAAAGTTAAAGGGATTTTTATGTAAAGAAAACATAAAAAAAAAACAATGGTGGAGGGTGCCCTACCTTTTTATTTGATGAAAACAGCCTCAATGGTAATGCCCCCACTTACTAGCAATAGCCCCTCTTATTATATATATCTTAACCTCATCACTTCCTTTCTTTTTTTTTTTTGTCCCACTTGTCTGGACTTTCTTTCTACTTGTGCCAGCTCCTTTCCCACTTGAGTGGGCTGTCTTCCTGTGCGTATGTGAGCTCCCTCTTGAATCCCAACCCATGAAAATAAAAACCAAAAGCTTTTTTCAAATAAGCCACAATCTTGAGGAACAAAACCTTTTCAAATGAATCCAAAGTCTTGCAATTGAAACACTAAATTTGGATGTTAACAAAAAATTCATTTATACCATCTAACTTTTCATAGAACAAGGAAAAATGTTACACATAGAAGGAAAATAATATACAAAATGCAATACAAGAAAAGAAGGGAGAGAAAAACCAATAAGACGAGGGGCTAACCTCTTAGGAACGAAACTACTGGTTCTTGGACAATGATTATAATTTTTTTCTTTGCTTCGAAGCTTTTTTGTAAGAGAACTCGGGACTTAAAAGAGAGAGTTTTGAAGAGCAGGAAGAAATAAATTTAACTCACCTCAAAAGATGAACAATGGCAGCATTGCTAAGGGGGCATTTTCGTAAAATAAAAGAACCTCTCCCGTCATTTTTATGTTTTCGTATACTTTCATCTCATCAGAATTTGAGCATAGTATTTTTGTTAAAATCTCAAAGCTTCAAAATTTGAAGAATTTTGAAGGTCAAAAGTGGAATTGATGGGATGTTTAGAATTTTACTATTCCAACAGAGAAAGAATTTCAAATGGTCAATGAATAACAACAACTTACAATCATTCAAATAATAATAATAATAATAATAATAACTTACATGCTTTCAGAAATCTCTTCCCATCAACTATTCTTCCAAACAAACAGTCCTCTGTTTGACAATTCAGCCCTGGTCAAGCAAATCCCTTTAATTAATCAGTGTTACAGCTTCCAACTCAATGAGTTTCTATGTGAGTAAAAAGTACAGAGAAAAAAACAAATTGAAAACAATGACCACACTGTTTTATTTTGGCACCGACCAGTTCCTCACATCATTTCACGGCATCACTCCTCCCCATTCAAATTGTCGAAGTCCCAACACCAGCAGACCAGTCACACCAAAAGAGAGTCAGAAACCCCTCCATATCTTAAGATAATGCAACCATCTCCTTCTCAAGAAGAAGCAGCAGCAGCAGCAGCAGCAGCAAAATTCCCACATCTCATCTCCTCTCCTTCTCATCATGGATCTCTTCAACCCCACAATCAAAATCATTACATTCCTCTTTCTTCTCCCCTTCATCTCATCCACATCAGGTAAAAACAGAAAACCAATAAACCCTTTTAAAACTACTGCTACTGCCCTAAAACCCCCCCTTTGTATCCTTTTTTTTTTTTTTTTTGCACACAATTAATCTCCTACATACCCTTTTGAATGTTAACAAAACCCCCCCAATTTTCTCACCCACAGGGCTGACGAAGGCATGGGAGCTGAAGGCGCAAGATAGCAACGACCCCCAGCAGCCGTACGTGGGCATAAACGTCGGCACCGACGTCTCCAACCTCCTTTCTCCGTCCGAACTCGTCTCCTTCCTCCAGCTCCAGAAAATCACCCACATCCGCCTCTACGAGGCGGATTCCGACATCCTCCGAGCCCTCGCCGGCACCAAGATCCAGGTCATTGTCGGCATTCCGAACAACCAGCTCCTCGCCCTCGGCTCCTCCAACACCACCGCCGCCAGCTGGGTCGCCCGCAACGTCGCCGCCTACTACCCCACCACCCTCATCTCCGCCATTGCCGTCGGCGACGAGGTCCTCTCCTCCCTCCCCTCCACCGCGCCGCTCCTCGTCCCCGCCATGGAATTCCTCTACTCCGCCCTCGTCTCCGCCAATCTCCACCACCGGATCATGATCTCCGCGCCGCACTCTGCCTCAATCATCCTCGACCCTTTCCCCCCTTCTCAGGCCTTCTTCAATTCATCACTGAATTTCGTCCTCCAGCCCCTCTTGTCATTCTTGTCTCGAACTGGATCGCCTTTGATGATGAATTTCTATCCTTACTATGTATTTATGCAGAATCGTGGCCTTGTTCCTATTGAGAATTCTCTCTTCAAACCCCTCACTCCGGCCAAGGAGGAGGTCGACCCCAACACCCTCCTCCACTACACCAATGTCCTCGACGCCATGATCGATGCGGCCTACTTCTCTATGAAGAACCTCAATGTCACTGATGTCCCCGTTCTCGTCACTGAGTCCGGCTGGCCATCCAAGGTAATATATTAAGACGCGTCTGTTTGGAGGAATTTCTGATTGTAATTCAATTTCTTTGGTGTCTACATAGTATTTGGAATTCTTATTTCATTAGTGGAGTTCCAAAAATTGAAATTGAGCCTTACCTGATCAGAGTATTTAGAATTCTGCAAATGCTAGTTCACTTGAGCATTTCAAAATGAGGGCAGCATTTTGAAAATGTCCAACTTTTTTTTTTTTTTTTCTAGTTTAGACATGTTTGTTTCAAATTAGCATTTGGAGTGTTACTGTAGGAGACTTGGATTTTGTGAGAAATTCCCAACACAACACATGAAATTCAAGTGAGAAGACCAGGCCTAAGAAGATTAGATTAGGTTATCAAATTATAGTGTGAATAGGATTAGATGAAATTAAATTGGCAATGTAATTACATTGCATCCTCTCTAATCATCTGAATTATTATCTGTTACAAGGGGGACAAGAAGGAGCCATATGCAACTATGGACAATGCCAACACTTACAATTCAAATCTGATTAAGCACGTATTGGATCGAAGTGGCACTCCTCTGTATCCAGAGAGGACTTCAAGTGTATATATCTATGAGCTGTTCAATGAGGATATGAGGCCGGAGCCAGTGTCGGAGGCGAATTGGGGGCTCTTTTATGGTAATACGACGGCTGTTTATTTGCTTCATGTGTCGGGGAGTGGAGATTTCTTGGCGAACGATACGACCAACAGGACATTCTGTGTGGCGGTGGATGGGGTGGATAAGAGGATGCTGCAGGCAGCGCTGGATTGGGCGTGCGGGCCGGGGAGGGCGAATTGCTCTGATATACAGCCCGGCGAAGATTGCTACGAGCCGAACACGGTGAAAAATCATGCGTCCTATGCTTTTGATAGCTACTATCACATGGAAGGGCAGGCAGCTGGGTCATGCGATTTCAAGGGTGTTGCCATAGTTACCACCACTGATCCAAGTAAGTACCTAAACTGTTTTAGTACTGCCAATATGATTGTCTGTTGTATCGGTGTTACATTTGTTTCAGTTTCAATAACAAGTGGTGCACCTGCTCGATCTGATTATTTCTCTGTTCTCACAAGTATTTATTTTAAGTCTGGAAATGAGAGGAGAAATTTGTGAGGATTCTAGTGCAATTTACTTGTGAAATATGTTCTCCTGCATGTGTTCTCAGCCAAAATCTTACTCTAGTTGGAATTGAGATTGATTAATAATAAGAATGCAAATAAAGCGACCCAATTCCCTGTTAAGGGTGTTATTTGGTGAGTGCTCATTTAAGTTGGGGGCATTTGTTTTGAGAATTGGGCATATTGAAGGAGCCTTGTGAATTTCTAGCTTGAGAAGTTGGCCAATTTGACCTGATTGAACCAAGTAACTTGCATTTCAAATGTTTGTTTAAGAATTTTTATTTCAGAAATAAGTAAACAGAGCTTTAAAGCTTAAATGATAAAGCTAAGTATTTTTTTGTAATTACTTTTTGGTTTTTTATCCAATTCCAAAAGAAAAAGTCAGTTTGCTATCGTGTATCTATCCTTTTTTTTTTTTTTTGAAGATTTATGAGGATTTTGTAGACTTTAGTAGCAGATAAGTGAAATACCAAAATTTCAGTTGATTTTATTATATTGTTCTTAATGTTTTCTACATTACTAAGTTTGTCAATTTTTTCTTCGGTTACTTTTGTTTTATTGAGAAATAAATTAAATTAATCTAGCTCTCATTGACACAATCATGGACCATCCCAATGGTGAAATTATCCCTTAACAATTATGGCTTTTATACTTGTTTTGACTTTCAGATTTTATTAACTTTGCATGTTACCTGAGGCACCTGTTCAGCTCACTTGGACATATTTCTTGAATATTTCTTACTCATTTATTATTATTATTTGAAAAAAGACGTTTTCGTTTTATTTTAACTGTAGCAGAATTTTCTTGGAATTTTTTTAGAAATAACCAAGTTTTAGAAGGTCTTTGATTCTATTCTATTGACTAGATACATCCCAGACCACCCACTTGACAGGTGGGCCATGTCAGCGACCTAATTGACTGGCTTTGCTTTGACTTGTATTTCGCCCAATAATTACTAGTGCCAATTGACTTGGGGCACAGGGGCATTGGCAGTTAAGATGGTTGGTAATCTGACTCGAATGGATCTAGTGGTTGCAACAATAACTGATTTCCACTTGAATGAAGGCTCTTAAGAATTATGATGGCGTGAAATGGTTGGAAAGGGTTCAGCCAAAGGCCCTTCCATAGTTAGAGGCTTTAAGAGTATTTTAGATGTAAATAGAAATTAAAATTATTAAATGCATAGGTGGGCCCAGCAGATTCTGGCCGGTTTATAAAGGCTGAAAAGCTGGTGGATCCAGTAGCGTGCAGAGTTGGCAACTCTGTTGCTTTCAAGCTTTTCACCACATTCTGCAGTGTGTTCTTGGAGCTTCTCCTATTTGCTTTTTGGGGAAACTTTAAAAGTAGCATCTGAGTTTTTGTATAGCATTAAAAAGATTCAAATGAATTAATAATGTCAAAATTATCTCTTTTATTATTATTTGTTTTTTTGACTTACAAAATTGGTGTCTATTTGCTTGTGGGCACATATTCATGATGATAAATAGATACTTCAAAATAGGTAACGAATCATGACATATCGTATCCAATATTTCACTTTTGTTGTGTAAAATCCGCATCCCTTTCCGTTTCCCTTTCGATGCCGGATCTGGCCATCATAGTCTACCCATAGTTTTCAACTCAGCCATCTTATGCTTGGGTTTCCTTCAATCTTTAACTCTTCAACTTCTCTACTTCTTTGCACTTATATTCAAGATTTATCCTTTTTTTTTTTTTTTAAAATCTTTCTAAAGAACATCGTGCCCTGCAGTGAGTTTTAATTGATCACTGTACTTTTTCATCAAGTATTTTCTTTATCTTTTTTTTTTCATTGATGATGTAGTTAGTTATGATTGAGGTGAATTTGATTGGAGTTTTGGGGTTGATTTGGACGGAATAATTAAACCATAAGATGTTGATTTTCTCGAGTCCTAGTGGAGATTTGTGCATTAGGCGGGGTGATTTTGATCAGAGACAATGACAGAATATGAGGCACAACCTGTTGGGTCCTTTTATTGTGATGGTTGTAGGGTTTGGAGTATAATAGTCAGATTCGCGAAAATCTAAAACCAGTATTTTGAAGAGATTTTCAATTTTTACGAGGAAAGGAAGTGAATATTGTTCATCTGAGATAAGAAATGGACAATAATGGGGGCGTTGCTAATGGAGCCCATTTGATGTAGAATGGATAGTTGCATTTGGTACAAGTGGTATTGACTTAAGAAAGGTGGAGCCCATTTGATGTAGAATGGATAGCTGCATTTGGTACATTTGGTATTGACTTAAGAAAGGTGAAAACCCTAATTTAGGCTTTTCACTTTGAAAATTTGACAGTAGAGGAAAGGGACATTGAAGTCAATTTGTTTCTTCACTTCACACAACATGTGAATGGTGACAAGCAATTTTAAAGTCCCCTCAAAAACTTAGAAATCGCACCCATGAGATCTGTATGCTCAAATTTTGGTGTTCAAAATTCTTATGCTCTTTGTGAGAGTCAGTGGTAAGCACAATAATGTAATTGAGTGTCCACAAAAGTAAAAGTTGGTTGCACTGTTAAAACCTGAACCATTGTATGTGTTCATATTATTTAATGTGTCAGCTTTTGGTAGATCGATAAGTGGTTGAGGGTGTTGCAGACCTGTTGCCAACTGATTCCTTTTGTGTTTGTTCATTTGATTTTTGCAGGTCACGGGAGCTGCATATTTCCAGGAAGGTGAGAAACTTGGCCTTTTGTTTGTTGTTTTATTCCTTGCTTTTTTGTTTCTTTCCTTGTGTGTTGCTTGCCTGAATGTGGGCCGATCTTTTTAAGCTTGTGGATTGGACCCAAGCCTGTTACACACTGCTGCGCCTGTGGCAGTTGAGCTGCCTGATTCGATGCCCAACAGATTCATCAAAAGCAGGCCATTGTTTAAAAAGCTATATGGGACTTGGCTGGGCTGGGCCGAGAGTCGACGAAAATCAAGGAGATCCGATCAAAAATTAAAACTAATCAAAACTTAGTTGAGATTTGATCGACTCAGATAAGACTAGGTGGCCCTGCAGGAAAAATACATTAAGGGCCAATTCTGATGAAGGAAAAATAGATTAAGGGCTGATTTTGATGAGGACAAAATGATAAGTGGGGGATCCCTATTAGGCGGATATCTGCGGATCAAGAAGTGGAGAATCTCCATGTTATTCCTCACTTTTGTTTACTCGTGATTTCCCATCATCTTTGGATTAAATGAAGAAAGTTATATAGAAGGAAATATTTTTTATTCTTAAAAAAGTAGTTAAATGGAGATTTCTTTTTCTCTAAAAGAAGTTTAAATATGAGACGTAGTTAATTGGGAAATTTTTTTTTTCTCCTCTTTTGAGCAGAGACTAAGTGATTTATATATATATATAAAAAGTAGGATCAATAGTTTCCATCAAAAATTTTATAAAAAAAGTGGGATCAATAGTTTCCTTCAAAAAGGTAGAGAAAATACCATTTTCTTTTGTAAGATTATATTGTTAATAATTGGAAAGTGACAAACCAATGTCCTTCGGAAAGGGAGTGTCTTTGCACTTCACGAACCATGTAAAGTTATTTTTTTATGAATAAGTATTTTAAAATAGTTTTCTTTTATGTAGCTTTCTCCATGGAAATCCAAGCATAGTAGAAAATGATTATTAGAGGAATGTAGTGAATCTTCGTTTCCGTGCCTCTGGTAAGTGACGGTAGTGCTCACCCGTCTGTCCAGGGTTCGAACCCTAGGTACGCCACATTTTCCTATGTTTGTGGACATTCTTCCCACACCTTTTCCTACATGGGTGGACATTCTTTCCACTTATGCGGGCTGTCTTCTCGTGAGTAGAGAACGGTTACTTTCCTTCCTAATAAGTGGTGGTGGTTCTCACATGGCGGCCCAGGGCTTAAACCCTGCTTGTGTGGGTTTCTTTCCCACTTGTGGCCTTCTTCCTGCTTGTGCAGGCTGTCTTTTTGTGTGTGTGAGGGCTCTTTCTTGGGTTCCAGCCCCTTTAGCCGTGTTACCAAAATAAAAAATGATAGGAGTAAAAATAATGCTAGGGTCAAATCATGAATAAAGTAAAATTGTAGAAAAGATTAGGAGATAAAAGTTTACTTCTCTCCAAGTTATTACATTTTGATTTAAGTTAAAAAAAAAAAAAAAAAGAGAGCTAGAAGTGGAGTAAAAGGCACTAGTGGTGTCACAGTAAATATACTTCTCCCCTGCCCTTTTTTCTATCCAAACAACAATGAAGTAAACAGTTACAACTCCATTATACTTCTTCCAACCAAACAGCTTGAAGTAAAAAAGATAAAAATTATGTCCTCTTTTACTTCCTTTACTCTCTACTAAACAAACACATTTCCTATCTCCTATTTCCGCCATTGCTCGGTGGGGAAATTTGGGGACCACTATTACCCAACCAAGTACCTAACACCCATCACTCTTGAATGTCTAGGATTTTAACACCCATCCAAATGTCACTCAAAGGTGGATTGAAATCCTAACAAATATGATGCATTCTACAACTATTAAAGTTAAGGGCCATGGATCAAGGGGTTAGGATGATCAAAGAGACTTGAAATTGTACACATAAGTAGATCTTATCTAAATCTTTTAATCCCTCACCTCCCATTTGATTTACGGGGTCCCATGTGGGCCAAACAAAGCTGTCTGCATGGAGCATGGTCCAATATATATGTGGGTTGTGCTCTCTTCTACATGGTCAACCCACCAGCCACGGTGAAGGTGGGGGATTGAAAGATTCGATGGGATTTAACTGTGTAAAAGTTTTAAGTCTATTAGATCATCATAATCTTTTGATCAATGGCGCTGAAGTTTAACTATTTTAGAAGACATCAATTTATTTTATTTTATTTTTATTTCAATCCAACAATTGTCAATTCTCATTCTGATGGGTGTCCAAAACTTGGGGCTTGTGAGGGGGCGGATGGATCCTAACAACCTGTTTGGTTCAAGGCATTTCTGACAAGGAATTGGGCTTGTTGGAGATTTATGACTCGATGTGACATCTTGTCCTCTACACGTGCCAAATGTGAGAATTCAAAATTCCGAGCCACATGAAAGGACAATTTTAGCCTTGTGAATTCCTAGAATTAGAGCCTTCCAAATGCTAGAGGGGGTGGGGTTGAGCATTTGAAATTCTCAAAACTTTTTATTCTCACAATTCTTCTAAACAATTAGTGCCTATTTCTTTCCTAGAATTTATGATAGGAATTTATAATGTTGGGGTTTTTGGGATATGATGTGACATTTATCCCTTGGTATTTGCAAATGCTTTGTTTCTTGTCAAGCATTTCAAAATTTTAGTCATTTGAAAGTTCTCAAATGATCGTTGGGAATTTAGAATTTCCAGCCTCTTTGTATTTTGGTAGAAATTCTCGATGCTCAAAAAAGTCTAGCATCTAGGAATCCCACCTTGTATGGAAATTCAAAAATTCCCTAAATAGGAATTTCTTGAGTTCTAACAAAGAAACGGGCCTTGGGCATCCATATGGCTATGGACAGCAATCGTATTCTATATAAATAATAGTGACTTGCCCAACTGGGGTTTAGTTACATATGATAGTTTTGTGGGACCCTCTTAGGGTTCTTTAAAAAAGACGGGGTTTAGCTTTTAAAAGATCACACTTATTTTTGAAAGCTTTTTAAACCACGTGGATTCGGACAGTTGGGCAAAAGCACTTCCATTCGATCACATGGTTCTTCTCTTCCCATATACTTTGGAGAGATTTTCTCCAATAATAAAGTGTGGTCGGCAAGTGCCCTCCAGCTCTATGGGCCCCACTTGTACTCTTTAGTACTGTAATAACTAGTTTGATGGTTCAATCTGGGCCAGGCATACCTAAACTTTTACCCACATTTGAACGGGCCCAAGTGAGAAAAGAGCTGCACCCATCAAAGATGAGCCCAAGTGGACCCCATAGAGCTGGACTACACATTCAGTCCCCCTTATTACAATATTATTATATATCTATTTATATATATATATATATATATATTCAGTTTTCAGTTATGTCCCAATTTAAACATTGTATCATGGGCCAATCACCAATTGGGTTGAAACAGGATATTGCATGTTTTGGTGGGTTGGGTCTGAGCTAACTCAATTGAAGCCTCATAAACTCTTATGTCCTCTTGTTTTTTTTGCAGTAAAAAGGTGGGCGACAATGCAAATGTAACTAGAAATGCAACAGACAGTAGCATTAGCAAGGGATGGAGATTGAGATGCAGAGAGGAGAAGATTTTTCAACTTGTCATTCTTTTGGCCATGTTATTCATTTCCACTTTCTTTTTCTTGGGCAGCAGCATAAGGTAATTTATACGGATGTTTTTGGGTTTGATTTACAGATTATTGGGAAGGATAAGCATATTTTTTTGTTGTAATTTTTATTTTTTCAACTGATGTTGTAACTCTGTAATTAAAAAAAAAAAAAAAAAAAAAGTGATGTCTTCTTTGCATGCATTCTACCTTTCATTTGCTCTCTTTTGAGGTTTTTTTTTTTTTTTTTTTTTTTTTTTTTTTTTCAATTTAAAAGAATTTTGCAACTAAAAATGGCGATGATTGATGAATTCATAAAACTATAAAAATAGATCTACAGGATTTAGCGTAACAAAAGGTAGATAAGTTTCTGTAAAAATATTGGTACTTTTTAATGAGGTAGCATGTCCAATATGTAGATCGAACAGGCTACGTTTTTCTGAGCAAAGTGACAATCAACCTCCACAAGTTTTGTTTGGGAGTGAGAAAAATAGGATTAACAGCGAATGAGAACGCAGACAGGCAATCATCCGTTGGGTCAATATGAAATTTTGGCAGGGATGTTCATGGGTTGGGACAGGCCGAGATGGATACCGGCCCAGCCTGCTATAGGCGGAGCTTGGTTATGTAATTCGGCATCATTTAATAATCGGGCCGAGTTTGGATTAAGTGAAACAAAGCCCAAATCCCAAAGCCCTAAACATAGCCCAGGAGAGGAAAGTTTCTCAAAATGAAAGAAGGAACCACTAAACATAGCAACATTTTTCATACTAAATATCAATATAAGTGCTAAATGCATGGGAAAGAGGGGAAATTTAAATTACAAATTTACCCCAGGCATTTTCCTGGTTAACCATCCAATTTTTTAGCGTTTCATATTATCGAAAGATTATGTAGCAAATGCAAATCCATGGGGCCCATTTATAAGCAGATTACTAGGGTTAATATATCATTAATCACATGATGGAGCCCTATATTTAGTGGATGACACCATAATGGGGCCCACATGTAGAAATAGACAATAGACTTAAGGTGGCACAAGAATTGTGGAGAGAAATTGACAGTAGTCTCGAGTGGGGAAAGATTATTGTATTTTCAATTCTTTTCTGAACCCTCTGCTGATAAAGCCTCAGTTTGCCAATTAGACTTCAAACAGAGGCTTTGCTTTCCAAATATAGGAAAAAATAGAAGGGAAAGAAGGCTGAATCTAAACACAATCGCAAGGAGAAAACAAAAATAGAGAGAAGGGGCTGTTACCTTGACACCAATCGCAAGTCTTCTTTCCTCTTTGTTCTTTCCTCCTGATGTGAATTCCGCAAGTATACAGCTGTCTAAGGTTATATCCGGTCCGAGTCCATGGTGGACTCGGAACCGTTTAGGAGAAGATGGAACCGGATCCGGATCCGGAACTGTTTCGGAACCTGTTTCTTGGCTCCGGAATCGGAACCAGAACAATATATGGGACGGGTCTGGATTTGGGTCTAGGTCTAGGTAAAAAATCATATTAAAAGAACATGGTTTTTAGGATAGATTTGCAAAAATTGAGGTAACATGTCAGATTTCAGGTCCACGGGTTCGAACCAAGGTGGAATTGGACGCGGACCCATTTACTTATCGGGGCCTAAATAAGGACCCAGACCCGGTTTTTAACGGGTTAGAACTTCCAGGTAATCGGAGAATTGGGTACCTATTTACATCCCTAAATATAGACTATGGTAGTGTTGAGTTCATGAATTTGCACATTTACGTATCATTTTAGGATGAATTAGGGATTTGATTAGGTGAATTGCATTATTATTCATCTAATTCCATCATTTTATGCATTTTCACCTAGGACCCTGAATTTTCATACTTTTTATACATTTTCTGCATTAACTTAGAATGTTTTACAAATTTTCTCCGAAGAGTCCTAGTTGGAGTAGAACTCTATCCAGGATGGGTCCCGCTTCAATATGGGCTCTTCAGTATTTGATGTGTTGAATTGGAATGTGCAAAAAATGAGAATTGTAGGCCTCTGTCACGGAACCCACTTTCAAGCACACATTGTCATCCTGGGCCCTACATTGCTGAATTGAAGTAAATTGAAGAATTCACCATGTGAACCCCACACACAAGCCATATGCAAATTAATCAAAGAAGGAGTCCACTCATTATGTCAGTTGAAGAGTCCTAACTACAGTAGAAGACTTCTCATAGGACCCACTGTTCAAGCAAATGAAATGTCCCATATGGCAGGGTCCGCAGTAGTTGCAAATTTGAAATTATTGATGGATAACTCAAAAAGTACAATTTTGATTGGAACAAAAGAAGAAGAGTTTGAATCATCCACATCTGATGTCCTTTCAAAAATGAAAGTTGTGCAAAGATAGAATCCATTGCAAATCAAATTTTAGAAGTTAATCTCGTTTTTCTCAGGACAACTCATCTTCAAATGGCCATAACTTTCAATCTAACCGTCGGATTGATGCAATTTACCTACCGTTGGAAAGCTTATTTAGAGTGGATATCCGTGGAGCCCAAGAACGTGTAAATCAGAGCTATATTGACAAAGTTATAGGCCCGGATATTTTCATGTTCATTTTTAGACGGGATTGCAATTAAATCCACATCGTTTATAATCAATTGCTACACATCCCTTGTGGGACCCTATCTGAAGATTAGCCAAGCCACCCAGAGGTTTTCAGAAGCTTCCACCTCATTCAAATTCAAAAAGAATAAGAGATGTACCTTATCAATAAAGATAAATCAAATCTGCAGAGAAGGTGTCTACATTCAATGTATCTGATAGATAATCAGAGAAATAAAAGGAAGAAAAAAGTAGCATACGAGACATAACTCCCTCCCCTTGGACGTCCATAACTCTCTCTCTCCTCTTTCTCTTCTTTCCATAATTAATAGAATTTAATAGTTATTTTTGGGTATTTTGGGGCCCTGTTCCAGGAATCTTAGAAGAGAGATTTTTGAGAGACCATTAGACAAGGAGATGCTATCAATGAAATTATTTATGGAGTTCTTATCAATGGCTGGCTAGATTTCTAGATTGGAGCACACAGATGAAGCTAAGTAGATCTTTAATTTAATCTATGTGGCTTTTCTATTATTTTCTTGTCTCTTTCAAAATGCATGCTCTATTAGAATAATAGATCTGTCTTCATGCCTTAGGCAGCCTCTGTTTTGATTTCTAATGAAAATAGTTTGATGATTTATACTTATTTTGATAGATTATGCTTAGGGCTGAGATCCTTTGATAATTTGATGAGTCATGCTTATGATTTTTCATTCTTTTATGAGGTGAAGGAGGTCTTGGGTTGTGACCTTATTCTTAAAAATTGATTTTTGCAAAAGACAAATCTTCCGGATCCAAAACATTGATTTGTTTAAGATCTGAGTTATTTTTGGGACAAATAGTAGAATAATTGCATGGATGGATTAATTATCTTGCTTAGTGGATTTTGGATGCTCTGATCTGTTTTATATATTTGATTAGTTTGTGTTTCTGAATTTTTTCTAGTTTCTTTTCTTGGATCTCAATTACTTATTAATCTTTAATAAAAAGAAATCAGATTTTGAATTTTAACTTAGTAGTGCTTTTTGTGGGATTCGACCTGTACTTGCCACTGTCTCAAAAAGACAATTGTGCACTTGCAGTATTAAAAGATAGAATTTAAATTCACATCAGGTAGTCCGAATATCGTTCTATGATGATTGTGACAAGAAAAATAACAGTGATCAATGAAATGGAGTATCAACTCAAATATAGATTACAAATGTAAATGGAGCTAACAAAAAAAAAAAAAAAAAAAAAAAGAAACAATGGAAATAAGAAACAAGATAATAACAAGGGAAATAAAAAAAAATACAAAATAAAGGAAAATAAGAAACTAGACAACAAAGAGATGTTAGTAAAAATAGAAGAACTCAAGTGAGAACAAACCAAGAACAAGGTTAGTAACAAAGTTAATAACAAAAGCAAAATAATAAGGTTAATACAAGAACAATGGACAAATGTTAGATAGATCAACTGAATAAGTGTATAAAAATAACAAGTGAAAGATCAAGATAAAAAGAAAATAAAAGCATCCATGGAAACTAGCTAATAAGAAGAACAAGTGAGTAGGAAAGAAAATGAGTGGATGGAGATAAAACAAATGTGCTAAAGTAGTGTAAATTAATCAAAGGTGGAATTGATGGTGTGAATAGAGAAATGGAGTGTGAGAATTAAAACAAATGAATAAGTGTGTGAGGATGTAAATAGAATCAAACTAAAGTAAGTAAAATAAGCAACAATCAATACTAATAGATAGATTGAACCATCTAGAATCCACTAAGTGATATTAATCCAACACTAATGCTCCTCTCTTTTCCCAAACAAACACTCAAATCTAATGACAAACCAATGCTTAGATTTGAAAAATATAACTTTAAAGCTCTAAGGGGGTGTTTGGGTACTAGCACAATAAAATATACGTAGATTTAAATATTGATAGATTATTTTTTCATATATTACAATATTGATATATTATAATAATTTGCTACTTTTGTTGTTTGGTAGTTTTTGTAGATTTTAACATATGATTACTTTTAGTGTTTAGGAATTGCAGAATCTTTCAAGATATTCTAAGTTTATGTTTTTGGCTATTCATAAATATTTAAAAAAAATGATAGAAGACAATGAAGCAATAATTTGAGATGAAAGTTTATAAATATTATTTATTTTGTTTAATATAAAATCACCAATACTTTAGTTACAATTATTTTCGAAGATTGTTAATATGATGGCAACTGTCTTCCCACATTAAATCTATAATTTTTCTTCGTATTTCATTTCCCACCGGTCGTCGTTGTTCGGCACTCTGATAATCAGCTTCTGAACTGGAATCATCATCATCTTGAACAAATTCATTCGCAGGTTGACTGCCATATTCATCGTATATCCAATCTTCATCACCTGTTTTGGTTCAAATGAAATTATGTAAAAAGCAACATTCAATGACAATTTTTGTTGTATTGTCATAGCTAGGAGTGATGAGATGCTTTCTTCAAAATCGAAAATCGGCTTTTAACTACGCCAAAAATTCTCTAAATCATACTCTGTAAAGATGAATGACAAAGGTTAAAAAGTCCTTTAGTTTTGAGAGGCCCTCTATTTCCACGAGCAAATTATCTCCGGTGATATCGTACACCTCGAAATGGTGTAATGTAACTTGGAGTATTTGCATACCCAACGAGATAATATTTTTTTGCATAAAATTTAAAATGACAATAAGATACATGGCTCAGTAAGAGGAATGAACACAAGATTATATAATGGATGACTGCATTAAGGGGGCGCTTGCCTTTTACACATTAGATGTGTAAATGCAGTTTACATATGGAAATGTTCCATATGTAAATTTCACATATGTAAGCTTTCCACATGCATTTCAGTTTATAGTGTTTGTCTACTGTTGTCATTTTCATATCATTTACGCATGTAAATCATTTTACTACGTTTGTTTGAACTACATGTGAAAATGATACATTTTTATTTTTGTAAATTATATTTAGGTGTTTTTATCTTGATAGTAGCAATAGTTTGGAGCACTAAAAACGGCCACCACCTTTTGTTCCTGTAAATGTTTGGATGATTGTCAAACCATGAAAACATGGAAAAGAAAAAAATGAAGTGTTGCTATAATAAAAAAAATGAAAAAAACACGGTTCCCAGTTAAATCCCTCCATGATCAGTCGATAAAGTGGGATCGTCTGCACAAGATATACAATTAAAATATTCTAATGCATCTCCACTCTATACCAAACATAGTAACTTTTCAATCATTTCTATACTTTTTAAATCCATACAAACAATAAAAGCCCAAACCATAACAAGTTTCATGGTGTTTCAATCTCATATAAATAAAGTAACCCATCTTTTCCATCAATGAAGTCATGGTGTTTCAAAAAAGAATTTACCATGTGCCCTTTACAAAATAAACAGACGTCACATTTTCAAAATGAATATCCCTCCATGTGCAAAAAAGGAGAGAATTCCCACATGTCAGTTCATCGAGCTCTTCTATTAGCATTAGCATCCCACATCTCTAATGCCATTGTATCTCGTAAGCGATAAGCATATTGACTATCGGATTCTTCATTGTTCGCTTCATCCTAACGATCATCATTATCTTCATCACCAATGAATATTCTTTCATGACGATGACGTTCATATAATTCATCCGTACTAAGACTTCTCTTCATGATAAAGTTGTGTAATACCGCACATGCATTTACAATCTTTACCTATGTCTTGATAGGATAATTACAAGGTATATGTGTCAAAATTGGAAACCGTTCCTTCCACAGGCCAAATGTCCTTTCAATAATATTTCTCAGCTTTGCATGTCGAAGTTTAAAAAGCTCACTAGTTGTCCTGGGAGCCAATGCTTGAGCTCCAAATTCCTTTAGATGATATCGGGTCCCATGATATGGTCCAATAAAACATCGCCTATTACGATATCCAGCATCAACCATATCCAGCATCAACAAGAAAATACTTTCTTATAAAGATTCAATATGACAATTATCAGAAGATTGCAACATGCTTAACTAGTTTTCAAAAATTATAATAACTTTCAAATTTACATCTTGAAATAAATATTTACCTTCGGGAACTTGAATATTATAGAGTCCCCTATTTTGTTGAACATCGGATAAAACTTTTTGATCATTGGCTGATCCTTCAAAACCAGCACATACAAACTGGAATATCATACCAAAATCAACAATTGCCATTACATTTTGTACAATAAAACATTTTCTACATTGATATCGTTGTTGATCTTTAATTGATACCCATGCTGGAACATAAGTGCCATTAATGGCACCAATGCAGTCCTATCCCAATATAGCAAAAACATTTGTCATCAATAACAATTTAAACATTCATCATAGGGAGTAAACGATACTACAGTATAAATTATTTATGTACCTTGAAAAAAAGGGTAAAATACTGGATTGAGTGCAATCTGAGCTGAAATACTTGCTAATTGTTTGGCCCGAGTGTTGAAATTGAATTTGCATTACTCGATTTCTCTGACTATGACCTATAGTAGCTAGAAAGATGGCCACCTGTTCTTCTACAGAAACATTTTTAGTTGCACGCAGTAGCATTTCTCTCTTTAGTAAATCACATAATTCTAAAAACATGTCAGTCCTCATGCGTAGTAAATCGTAGGAATTACGAGGATTACTCCTAATGAGGTACTGAGTAAACTCATGGCCAGACAAAGACGACTCTTGTACTCGCTTCCTCTTTTTTATCCTCTTTTGTTTATAGTAATGATCCCATAAAAGTAAAACTGTAATCACTTTCATTGCTACTGCGTGTAAAAATACGATCTTCTTCTTTATATCCATTACTTTTGCACTGCTAGAAAATTGATTGACAAATATTAGAATAGAAAAACTAACATAGCACAATAATCTACACTATATATCAACATGATTTATCAACATAATCCATGGATCACAATAAGAAAAATGGCAACATGAGTACATTATAACATTCATCATAAAGGAAACGACACTAATAAGAGTCATTTCAAATTATAAGCTGACAAAAAAGCAAACTAAGTCCCATGAAAAAAAAGCAAACTGAGTCTCATGACAAAAAAGCAAACTCAAAGCCACAAAAAAGCAAGCTCAGCAAACCAACGATCCTAAATAGAGCCACTTAGCTCCGCCATGAGCCATGCACGGTGTCGATCCTTTGTTGAAAATGCAAGAAATTGACTAGCCACTTCTGGATCCTTCAATAGCTTGAGAGCCCTTACTTCTAAAGTAAGGTCTAAATCTAACTCTTCGATGGTAGCAACAATGTCAGCTTGGCTTGGCCCTGATTGAGCCATCTTGTCAGCAAGGTAGATCAAAGCAAGGTAGATCAAAATAGTGTTTATATCCTTAATTGCATGTGTAAGTTCATAATCGCTTTTGGTTTCATCCTGCACATTGCGTCGATAACTACGAGTTGAGCGTTTGTTGATGCGTGGTTCTTCAGAGACACCGTCATCCATCTTATCAGAGCTACTTGATTCTGCCGCCACATCATGGATGGATGCCTGGGGGATTTCCATCGGACGTGGTGGACGTTGGTTAGTCAATATCACATCTCTTCCATTAACAATTGAATCTCCATATATAATAGCAAACTTTTCATCATTGACCACGCTTCTTCCTCGATAGTAATCATAGTCAGGGTGTGCCTAAATTAGACAAATGTGATCAAAATAAAGTAACAATTATTCAGTTAACAATGTTTAATATAATATTAAGATATATTTATAATTACTCATCGTGACATAATCATCCCACACTTGGTCACTTGTAGTAACCCTTTTTGTAACGTCATCCCAACCAAAACCACTTAATCCCATGAGAGTCTTGATATGATTGTAATGATGTTTTAATGTTCTTAGGCGATTTCTGATTTTATCTTTAACACATTCCCTGCCATATTTTTCTTGCATCTAATTTCGTTCAATCTCCCTCAACCCTTCCGTAGCCCATCCAGTTCCATCCTTTCGCCTGAGATTGATTTGTTCTATCAATATATCAGCTAAGTATTCATCTGCCGACTTCGTCCATGAGGTATTCTTCTTTTCCCTCCTACCACACTTTTTTCCAGAAGATGTACCAACATTAATGCATTCAACATCTTTGCCGCATATTTCATTATCCATTTCTATATAGTAGAAAGAGTGATTAAAAAAGCAGACTAGATACAAAATCCATGATATTAATAATATATAACTGAAAATTTTAACTATAAAAATCATATGATGGAAGTAACCGATTCTCTGCATGACCTTATAAACAATGGAACAATGGAAGGGATGGAGCCCATTAACCATGAAAGAACTTACAATGTGGCCATGTACAGAGGGTGCAATGAGATACTATAGCCAAGGCAGTAAAAATGAAACAGCCCTTGTGGCAATGATACCACAAAAACTAGATGAGAATAAACAGGACCAAAAGCAAAAGGAAGTGTTGGACTCACATAGGCCACAACGAATAGCCTAGTTTCAACATTGCTTCTATCATAGCTGTTCTCTTCTACTGACTAAAGCACTTCTCCAGTATATCCCACTTATCCATCAAAGAAACCCATAGAAATGTTCACATCTCATTGGCAATCTCTACTTCTACCAAGGTTCAAAGCACTTATGCATATCATGCTGTATTGCATTCACAATAAATCCATAAAGTGGAACAGATGAAAATATCATTTTTTTTCAGAATGCGTCACTATTCACTTCTTTTCTACTTTAACTCCTTTTTCATAGCCATTTTAGTGCAATGACTGGAACCAACAACAACAAAAATAATGAATGATGGAAACATAACATAGTATAAAAGTTTTTTTTTGTTTTGTTTTGTTTTTGTTTTTATTTGCTTCAATTCAAGCAACATTTTTATTTATATCCACAAGAGTGGTCCAAAGAGAATAAGGAAAACTCTACATTTCCCATCATTTCCTCACATTATTTCCAGGCTAAAACACCCCAACCACAACAAAGAAAAGGCAAAACCCCACCTGTTTTCTATCTCTCATTGACCAACTATTTGAAGTCTTACATTGGACATAAAGAAAAAAAAAAGATAAAAAAACAACCACATTGAAACAGAGGAATAGAGGAAAGAAAAGGAAGAACAACTTCTTCTCCTTCCAATGATAATTACCGCTGATAATTATATCTCTCTCTCTCACACACACACACACACACACACACACACACACACACACACAATCCCTGATTTTTTTGTTGCTTGGAGGAGGAGAGAAAAGTATTTAGGAAGAGGGAGAAGAAGAGAAGAAGGCAAACCCCAACCTTGACTTCTGTCATTCCATCTGCACCTGATCACAAGGTTCACACACTCTATTTTATCCCCAAAATTGGACTCCGACTAGGGTCCAAACCATCCATTTTTCCCCTGCAGTTTCTTCACTGCTGAAGGCAGTGAAGTCATTTTGATTTATTTTAGAGCCCTAGGGTACAGCGACAGTTCATGTCCTTGTCCACATTAACGAGACAGAGAGATTGAGACAGAGACTACCCTGATAAGAAGAGATAATGGTTTGAGACAGAGATGCATTAGAGATAATGGGTTGAATTTAGCAACAAACCATGTTCGTTCCATGTTGATCGTTTATGTGGACAGGGACATACATACCTTGCCCTGTCTTAATCTCTCGGTCTCGTTTATGTGGACATATCAGAGAGATTGAGACAGAGAGAGATTACAGAGAAAGAGATAGTGAGAGAAAGAGAGATTGGAGAAGGGGGAGGGACATGAGAGGGGAGAAAGAGATGGGGGTGAGTGAGATAGAGGCGACGCATACCTTGGCACGAGTAGGGTTTGGAGCACCAAAGAGAGGAGATGTTCCGGACTCGAAAGGAAGAGGAGACATCCATTTTTTGTGTTGGAGAGGGACTATTGATAGCAAATGGGGTTTATGCATTTCGAACCTAGGATAGCTATGACAGAACGAATGATCTTCGTACCAGGCGCCTTTTTAGTGGGGTTTCATTATACACCAGTTCCATATGGGATTCCTTTTACCATCCATAAAGGTGTGAAAAATTAGGTACGAAAATGAGTACATTTTCACACCATTTTCACATGAGACTTACATACGTGATGCGTAAAATAGTATAAACAAACGTGATGGTACGTAACATTCACGCATGTGCATCATTTACATATGTAAATGATTGTAAACAAACGAACCCTAAGATAAACAATGAAGGAAACTATCCTAATCTGATGGACTCGAATATTATCAGGGACTCTCAATATCTTAACTTAGATTATTCAATATTATCTCAATGTGTGTAGTCAGTCCTCCTTTTGCATGTTACAACAGATTCAACTACATTTTGTTTTGGTCATTTGCTTATTTCTCATGTAGTGCTTTTGATGATATTTTTTACAGTCAGTCTTTTATGGCTTCTCATATAATGTAGGGAAAAGTAAAGCACAAGATACTGTAGGGGAGATGCTCATCAGATGTTTTTAAGCAGTTTTTTGGCATACAAATTAATTTGGATAGGAAACTGTGCAAAGATATGAGGGGTTGATGATGTGCAAGAAAACCACCAATAACATGTTAAGTTGCCAATTGATGCAAACCAAGTGTCATAACCTTGACAGGATCTTGTTATGATGAGATATGTAAAGAAATTAGCCACTTAGAAATCAAATTACTTGCCACTGAGAGAGGGAAAAAAAACACTCCTTAAGAAATTACTTGTCCTCCATTGACATTCTAAACAACCATTCCTAGTGCAGTTATCAGACATCTAAAACACATTAAAAACCGACAACATTGACGGTCCATTCAATAGTTAAAAAACATGTCCTGGATCAAAACCATCCATCCATCGTAATGACCATAACAAACTTCTAAAACCATGGCAACAAGTTTTCTTTGGAACCCAGGAAACACTCTTCCCCAAACACACCCACGAAACAATCTACCGATCACCATGCCCATCTGAAAAAAATAGAAAAAAAAACCATCTCCATCTCACCGCAACCAATCTACAAGAATCCATTTTCATAAAAACCCATCTACTTGAACCCATCTATATGCACAAACCCATCATCGTATCATACATACCCATCTACTAAAATACTATCCGCCATCTACCACACTGTTTATAGGCATGGATCATTTAAAACTGCATATATTCTATGGATTTGGCATAACAAAAATAAAAAATAAAAAATCATTACGATAAAACCCATCTGAAAAATGCACTTATCTAAAAAAGATGAAGGCTTTTAACAAGAAATCTCAAGAAGAAGGAGAAATGAAGAGAAAGCCAAAAAAAATGGGAAGGGAAAAAAGGAGCTCATACCTAATAAAAGGAGAGAAAAATCTTGCAAAGAAAGGGCTTCTATAGGAATGAAGAGAGGATTTCTTCACTGCACGATATAAAGATGTCTCACGAAAACAGTGTGTTGCCCGGAAAAGTTTTCTCTCGGTTTTGAGAAATTGAAGGCCAACAAAAATTATTCCCTCTCGTGTTTTGAGAGATTATGTTATCTTTGAATCTCCAATGTTCACCCCTCCCCTAAAGAAAGCAATATCCAACTTTTCTAAAGAAAACCTAATATTGTAACTTATAATATACTCTTTCCAAACACTACCAAATAAAAACAGAATATTATTATCTAACATATCAAAAAATATCTTAAAATCTATAAGAATATACTATTTCCAAACACCCCCTAAGATAGAAATTAACAATATAATAGCCAAGACTTTTTTCTCTTCATAAAAGAAAAGATTCCTAATGATTATCTATCAAAAGTAAGCATAAATCATCAAAAGGTATTAAATCCTAAGCATGATTTATCAAACCTAGGCATAGATAGTAAAATAAAATAAAAAAAATACAGAAAATAAGCATAGAAGGTTGCACAATGCATTGAAGATAAATCTACTCTAAGATGTTAAGCACATAAACAAGGGAATTAAGATAAAGAACATAAGCAAAAAGAATAGCAACAATTTAGCTTCATCTAAAAGATCCAATCAAAGGAATTAGCTACCCATTGGAGAAGACAAAGCTTTCATTTCCATTCTAAATCTTCAATTATTACAAAGCTTTCCTCACATTCTCTCGGTAATTGCTTTCAATTACATGAATAACTTAAGTAAAAAGGAGGAGGCTCTCCTTGCTTTTGTATTTAATGCTTAGAGCTCCCTTCCTTAGATGGAAATGTTTGTTTTGCTTTCTATGTGAGACTTCACAAGAATGAAAATATAAACATATGAATGTGATTCCTGTGTTTGAAAACAGTTCCCATATTGATGCGATTTTGACCCATGAAACGTCCGAATTGGAAAAATCATTGTAAAATATGATTCATAGATCTTTGAACAAGCTTTCAAATGCTCCTAGATCACCTCAATATAACACTCGAGTGAAAAGTTATGGTCAAAATACCAACCAAGGTCTTTTATCTTTCTTCTTATTATTAGCCTAACATTGTCAGTTCTTTATCCAATTGCCTTCCAAACTTGTCTTTACTCTCTTTAACTTTTGAATCTCAACTTTAATCTTCAACTTAATCTTCAATTAACACCTACAAAGAGAAATTAACATAATTGAGTGTATTTTCAAGTATATTTTGTATGTAAGTCATTGGAACTCATATAAATGCATACAAATGGGCCATCTATAATGGAAAACTATGAGGAAAGCATGATGGGGAGAAAAATTATGATTTTTATGCTAAAAACAGTGTTTTGAGTTCTTTTATCTTTGAAAACTTATAAAATAATACTATAAAAGTTTAACTTTTTGTGAACTCCTCACCTCCCTTCCTTAGTTCTTTTACTTTTACTTTTCTTTCTCCTATTTACTGGAAATGTTATTAGATGAATCTCGCAATGCTTTTAATGTTAAAAATCCCCTCAAATGGTATGTTCATTAGTATTCATATTTTAAATCTCTACATCATACTTATTTTAGGAATAAAGTTGTTAATAATGAACGATTACAATACCAAAATATCTCAAAGATCCTTGAGTATTCTAGAAGTCACATGACTGCACATGTTTAGAACAGTCACACAGAGCCACTTTAACTAACTTCAACATATGGTGATGCTTTGGGCTATGTTTCACATTTGAGCGCCATAAGCCGCCATCGACTTTGGTCCCTACTTACTATAAATATGGGGAGTTGGTGCTATTTGAAAACTCAACGCAATTTAAGCGACATGCAAGTGACAAGTGAATTCAAGTATAGTGAGAAGTGTGAAGTGGGGGGAAGTGTTAAGAGAGTAAGTTTAGTATAGCGAGTGGCCCTTTGAAGTGAGTGGGTGCATTGAGTGAAAGTGTAGTGAGTCTCCCCTCTTTGTAATTGTGTAGGCTCAAAGTGTGTGCCTGTGTAGTGGTGTATTAGTGTTTCTAATTTGTATGCATTGTAATATTGTTTTTGTGTCAAATTTATATAGTGGGTTGTAATTGTAATTTAGATTTGTATAAATTGTAATTAAGCTTTTCCTAGTGTCTACCTTTCATTGTCCACCAAAGTGATATCAGAGCTATCTTCCAACAATATTGTGCCTTTCTTTGTTATTGGAGTGAGAAACTCGGCATGAACACATTCACTACAGCGTCCATTGATGACCTTGACCATATTCTCCCACTATTTCAACCGTATTCACAATCTATTCATAGTTCATCATCTTCTCCAAGAAATAATTATAATAAATAATTACTATGTTTCTAGCATATAATCTTTCTAATAATTATTGTTAGATAATTATTGGAGTGAGAAACTGAACATGATCACCTTCACTACATCTTCCATCGATGACTTTGACCACATTCTCCCACTATTTCAACGGTATTCACAATTTATCCATAGTTCCTCTTCTTTTCCAAGAAACAATTATAATAAATAATTAATATATTTCTAGTAAATATAATCTTTGTAATAATTAATAGATAAATGCCAGGGAGAGGAAAGTTTTTTGAAATGAAAAAAGGAACCACTAAACATAGCAACATTTTTCATACTAAATATCAAGCTAAGTGCTAAATGCATGGGAAAGAGGGGAAATTTAAATTACAAATTTACCCCAGGCATTTGCCTGGTTAACCATCCATTTTTTAGCGTTTCATATCATCAGAAGACTATGTAGCAAATGCAAATCCATGGGGGCCATTTATAAGTAGATTACTAGGGTTAGTATATCATTAATCACATGATGGGGCCTTATATTTAGTGGATGACACCATAATGGGGCCCACATGTAGAAATAGACAATAGACTTAAGATGGAACAAGAATTGGGGAGAGAAATCGACAATAGTCTTGAGTGGGGAAAGAGTATTGTACTTTTATTTTTTTTTTAATAGGACCCTCCACTGATAAGGCCTCGGCTTACCTATTAGACTTCAAACAGAGGATTTGTTTTCTGAACATAGGAAAAAAATGGAAGGGAATGAAGGCCGAACCCAAACACAATTGCAAGGAGAAAACAAAAACAGAGAGAGAAGAGGGTGTTACCTTGACACCAATCGCAGGTCTTCTTTCCTCTTCTCTCCATCCTCGCTTCCTTGGTTCTTCTGCTTTCGTTTTTTTTCTCTCCTATTTACTGGAAATGCAAATAGATGAATCTCGCAATGCTTTTAATGTTAAAGTTCTCTCAAATGGTATGTTCATTAGTATTCATATTTTAAAACTCTACATCATACTTACTTTGGGAATAAAGTTGTTGATAAAGAACGTTGATAGGGGGCTTACTTAAAGCATACTGTTTACTGTCCAATAAGCTCATCTGAACTACCTTGAAACTTGCATATCAGTTGGTTTGATGGGGGAATGGAATGTTTGTTTTGGACTAACATAACTTTAATCGGATTTACATAAATATAAGATTGATTTGAATAACACAGCATAAATCTGGAATCTAATCGCATACCTGACTCCATTGCATTCGCCTGCTCTGAACCGCTATCTTTGATTGAGGATTACCACACTCCTCTACTACGGCCTTACTTCGTGATATAGATGGGCAATCAATGTATTGTGTAAAGAGGTGTTGTAACCTCTAAACCTTATATATAGGTTTTCCAAGATAGCTCCTTTCCCATCATGGAGTCCTAATTTAATTAGGATTTAGATTCCTTTTAGCATAGGAAACTCTTTTAGGTAAGCAACTTTACATAAACACCAAAGACATCTCTATTAAGGAGACTTACCAATATTTGAGTCTTTATTTGGGTTGGTCTTCTAAAGTGGGAGACCCACATCGGCGTGTGGTCATTGGGTTGCACTGAAGCCCGATAATTCTATCAGAGAAGACGAAGAATTCTTATCATGAAAAGGGTTCGACAAAAAATCAGCCCTAATAAATCATCTTTGACTCAAGAATATTTTAGGTTTCTGGCTAAGAGAGTTGGGCCAGGCAATAGACTCCAACCATGGCCATGGGGTCCCAACAACTACTCACATGGGAAGAGACACTTGCTGATGCAGGGATCCAGCCTAAGGAATGAACCCAGGGTAGTAGGGTGAGAAACTAGATAACCAACCAACTTGGCTATCCATTGTTCCCCACTCAGTTGGACTTGTAATTGACCCACATGATAGGGCCCAATTTAGTGGATGACACCATATAATGGGGCCCACCTATAGAAAATCTGAACCGCATAAAATTATGATTAATATATCATTAATCATATGGTCAATCTTATGATAAGGTCAATGATAAGTCCACAAAATTAGAACATTAGGCCATCATTTCATGAGCATTTGTGGACTTAATTAGGGTTAATTGCATAGAATTGTACTCAATTTCATGATTTCATGTATATGAGGTTATTTTTGGAAACATGGTCAAAATAGGTCAAAATTCTTCACATTGCATGACTTTTGTGTAACTAGGGTTTTTCATCTCATTTATCACCTCAAAATTAGTTTTTTTTTGTCTCTATCAATGCATACCTGCTATTTTTGACACCATATGCTATTTTTGAAAAGTTTGTCATTTCGGTGAATCATTAGACATGTAGGGTCCCATGCATGATTCATGTTTATTTTCTTACATGTGATTAATGTTAAATTTATTTCTTTTAATTTGTAGGAGAAATTAGCATGAGACCCATATTGATAAAATTTGAGAAGAGAGATAAAAGGAAAGTCAAATAAGCAAGCAAGGAAAGAGTCCAAGCATGCCTTGGACGTCCAACATGGGTTCCACACACCCCATTGTATTCCAACATAGAAGCTTCCATTTGTGCACAGTTATTCCTGGATTTTTCAGGGGCAACAACTTAAAATGTTCATAATTCTCAAACCAAGTGTTGGATCGGCGCAATTTAGCCACTGTTGGAAAGCTCTTTTCGAGGAGATATCCGTGGAGTCTAAGATTGTATAAATCAGAGCTATATTAGGGGAGATATGACCTCATGAAGTTGGCTGCTACAATTTTTTTATGGAATTGCAAGAAATCCCAATATCTGGAAAGTCTCTTTCCTCCACATCATCATGCAAATTTTCAGAGATGCTCTTGGAATTATACAAGGAAGGTGTGTGCATTAAGAAACCTAATAAGGCAAAGAGATCTCTCAAATTTGTAAGTCTTTCCAAAGAAAGAAGTTAGCATGGAGCTTAAGGAAGATTCTCTATACATAAGGAAATAAGAGTCCTAAAGATGAGAGATTCTTTACTAAAATTTTTTTACAAAAAGCATAAAAGGAGCCATCGGGAGGGGCTGAGCGTGTCATACCTTGGAAGCCCTCTCTCTCTAGCAACAAGGGCTCTCTCTCTCCCATCCATTCCCTCCACCATTTCTCTCTAAGTCCCTTTCTTCTTCTTCTTTCTTTTAATTGTTTAGGCATAGGTTGAGAGGCCATGTTGAGAGAATTAATTTTCTCTTTCTAGTTCTTTTATGTGTTTTGATTGGAGGAAATATTTCACATGATTAGATCTAGAATTTTAAAAATAAAAACAAATGAATTAAAAGTCGAGAGATATCACCTAATCACTTGTATTATTTTTTTCTATTATGAGAAGAGAAGACTTCATAATCGCATATTCAATGCTTGTATGATCATTTAGTTTCTAGATCTTTGATACATCTTTTAATTTTTCAATTTTTATTTTTCACCTTTTTTCTTGTTATTTTCAGTAAGTTTTCTGATTAATTTTATATCACCTTTTATGATTTAAAAACTTCTAATTGTATCTTTTATGTTAGATTGGAAACTTTCTATTTATGTTATTTGCATGATCTATGGTAGGAAAGTGAGTAGTGCATTCATTAGAATTAGGTTTCATTTTTAAAATTATATTTTGTTGCTGAAAATAAAAGTTTGTGGACTGATTAAAAATATTAAATTCAGATTTGGTATGTGAATAGTAAAATTTTTTGCACAGTTTCAACAGATTTGACCCGACTGTGTTCGAAAAGTGCGAGAGTTGAAAATCAGAAAAATGTGGGTGTTTTTCCTTTAAAAATAGCAGATTTAAATTTTACAATAAAGACTTTTGGAACCCCAAATCTCAGCCAAAAAAATCCCTCGGGAAGTGGGTTAACCAGCTGCCTAAATAGGGGTACTAGCACAAAATTGCTCAACTAGGCATATTTAGATGATTATATCTTTTTTTTTTCATTTTAAGTCCTTTTTCACTTCTGTTTCTTTTGTTGTTTTCATGCATCATCAAGGTTCGAATTTTAGCCATTAGGTTTTGGTTTAGAGCATCTTAGGTAGGTTTAACATTCCAACAACGTTGGGCCTGCGCAATAGTTTCCATACTTGAATTTTTTCAGCATGCATCGGATTTTTAGAAACTTGTCTAGAATTACATTTTCTTCATGTAGGATCTCATAAATCATTCATATTTACATTGTAATTTATTTTAGGAAGTTTTTTTTTTATATTTATCTTATATTAAATTGGTTGTTTTGATGAGTGTGTTATTTTTGCAGGCTCTAGTTAGAATAGGGTTGAATAACTTATGTTTCTTTATTTAGTTTAAGTTTATTTTTTATTTGAAAAGTTGTGATTGTTAATTTTTAGTTTTTAGGAATTTTCTTGTAATTTTTTTTTTTGGTTTTTTTATTTAGGCTAGATTTACTTTCTAAATTAGGACATGTTAAAGTTGGAAAGTTTCTTCTCCCTGTGGATCGACCTGGTCTCACCAGTTATTACTACAGTTGCACCCTTGCACTTGGGGGTCTGATCAGTTAACATGGTTGAGGACTCCATAATGTAGAATGATTAATGCATTATTGATCATATGATCAGTATTACGATGAGATCAATTTATACTAGTTTAAAATAGGGATATCATTATAAAGAGAAGGCATACATTTTGACCCTTTCTTATTTTCAATAAACGGGCTCGCTATAGAGCTTGCCCAATGATTTAGACTCAGGAAATCCATAAGCAATTTTATAGGTGACCAGCCCCACATTCTTGATCTTATTGATGGTATGAAGGTTTCAACCAACAATGAAGGGCCTCTTAATGTTCTCCAAACCTCCAGCTCTCCAAACCAGTGCTCTTGATCATTAGATTAGTCTCATTCTCCCTTGCTCGCATGACTTTTAAATTTCCATACCCAAGTGATCTACATGCAAGTGGGCCCCTACTGATTTTTGCCACCCTGCAAATGCCATTTTAGGCCCTGTTTGGATGTCTACAGAATAAAATATTTACAGATTTAAATATTGCAAGAATAAAATAATATAGAATACAATAATGTAATATTATAATAGTATAATTTTTTTACTGTTTGGCAATTTTTGAATAATATTATAGATTTTAAATTGAGATGTTTGGAAGGTGCTATGATTAAAGTAAATTACATTATAAGAATATTTTTTTATTAAATATTTTAATATATATGTAATTTACTACGTCTGGATAAAAAAGTAATGTGGTAAAGTAAAGTTTAACTTTCATGTTTTAACCATAAGTTACTTTTTTTTATCAAATAAAATCATGGTAAAGTATAGTAAAGTAAAGTCAATGAAAAAACTACTTTATAACTCTCTCTCTTACTTTGCTTTACCACTGGCCTTATTTTACCTCATATTTTACCATGATATGACATCAATCTTTATTTTACTTTGCCACACCTGTAAGCAAGTCACTTTTTATTTACCATGTAAAACTTCGATAAAATGTGATAAGGTAATTAAAGTAAAAAAAAAACTACTTTACCATTCCCTCCCACTTTACTTCGCCATGTACTTTATCCCACCTTTACTTTACCCCACCTTTACCGTCCTGTGAGATTTACTTTTACTTTACTTTACCATATATATAAACATACACAATATGATGGATTTGTTGAACCATAGTCATTACTTTACTCTACCACTTTGTAATCGTCATTTTGAAAGATTCTTATCTTGTAAAAAGTTTTTTACAGGGGGGAACTGTAGGAGAGAAAATCAAACTTTTTGAAAGAAATGAATCTTTTCTTCAAATGTTTCTTGAGTTACCAAATGCATAAGATTTTCTTCTTTAAAAAATGAAAGATTATATTCTAAAAAATATTATTTTCTTGTGTTTTCTCGTACATCCAAGTAGGCCCTTAGTACTGGCTCGTTCTTTCATTTCCAAGTAGCCAGTAGCCTCCGTTTGGGTAGCATTTCTCTATTTAATATATTTGTTAGAGTCACCTTGCTATATCCCATAAAGTTCCAAAATCATGTACGCGTGGATTGGTCCATCCGGAGCCTGTTATCAACTCATTATCTAGTAGTAATAGTAACTAAAAAGCACATACTACAAAGGTTAACATGAAAGAGAAGAGTCTTCTTGTTACACCCCATCCCGAGTTTATCGAGATTAACTCTAGTTTATCAAGATTAATGTAAATTAAGCATGATTAATCAAGTTAATGGTGGTTAATGACTATAATGAATCAAATTAGTCACAAGTGAGTGAGTTAAGCATAATGGAATGAGTTTTGAAAGGAATTGACTTAATTGAGTTGATTTTAAACCCAAATTAAAGAGATTAAGGACTTTTTCGTAAATACGAAGCGTTTTTCTTTAAATGTGGTGAAACTTGATACCATCGTGTGTATCTCGATGAATACGTCAACTTTTATAATATACTTGTATGCATTTTACTTGAAATGGGTCAAATGAGTCTTGATTTGACTCAAACTAGAAATATGTATAATGTATGGGGTTAAAATGCAAAATTATGTTATTAAAGGGTTAAGAAGAACCCAAATGACATTCATACGAATGTTCCAGTAGCAACAACTCAGAGCTTAACCTAGGTTCTTCTTCTTTCTCAAGTTTTCTTCATCAAAGAGTTAGAATTAAAGAGGGAAATTGATTTGTACATCTTCCTCATCATTTCTTTAATCTTCTTGGAGCAAGAGTACAAGGAAATCTTAGATTTTCCTTTCTTCAAGCTATCAAGTGAGTGTAAAGATGATTTCAGTTTTAATTAGGTTCTTTACCATCTTAGAAGCTTATTGAATTTGTAATTGTATGAATTGGTGATGTTAGGGTTAGAGAAAGGGTTTTGTTGGTGGAATTGTCTCAAGTAGAGCTTGAAAGAAAAGGGATTTTTGTGTTAGATTTAATTAAAGGCAAGTATAAAAAATTATTGTGATTAGATGCTAGTTACTATGGTTTTCCTCTTGATTTTTGTTGTGAAATATGATTTCAGCCCTATATTTGATTGATTTGTATGTATGTGATTAATTGATTGGAGAAGAAGATGGGTTAATGGTATTTGAATGTGTTGGAAGAAGTTGTGTATGTATGAATGAATGATTGAGGAGGGGACAGGAGGTCCCATATTATGTGCAGGTTCAAGAGGAAAGAAATAAATTGAGAATGAAAGAGAGAAAAACCAGTTTCAGAATATGAAATTGGAATTTGTTGCAGGTCTGATAGATTGGACCTAATAAGCCAATCGATCGGACAGTCCCAACTAGGATAGGATTTCAGGTTGATCGATCGAACCTGATGCCCAATCGATCGGAGAATTCAGGTTGAGTCCGGAATTTTTATGATTCAAATTGAATCAAATGTTCTATTTATGAGCAAAAATGGTCTATAAAATTAGTCTAAAGATTAATTAAATATAATTGAGGATTAATAAGTCAATTACACTTTCTATAAAATAATATCTATGGATTTGGATCCAATATGCATTGATTGTTAACCGAAGTTGAGTAATTGAATTTTCAGTAAAGACATTAGCTTCTAAAGCTAACGGATAGGTTATTTATCGAAACTAATAGAATTTCAGAATTAATTTCAGAATATAAAGAAAAAGAGCATATTGATTATATCAAGGTTATTAATACTGTTTATACCACCATAGGTGTTACTTAAGGGGACTTTAATGTACCAAATTCATATAATTGTGATGTTCATCGAGAATAACACGTGCATTAAACAACTGGGGATTACACCTAAATGGTTTGTATTGTTTAATTGAACTTTTACATAGAATTGTATCCGAAATGGATTACAAATTGAATTAAATTCTAAAAGAATTGTTATTGAATTGAATCCGTCAAATAGTAATTGAATGGAATAAACGTGCTAAATAGTATTGTTTTTGAGTCTGGCACTATATAGTGATTTCGTTAAGCTCGTTAGAGCTGTTCCTGCTGCAGTAAATGATTTGAGAGTATACTGGAGCTCCGTGGTGATGTCAGTAGTCCCTGGCCCGAGCACTGATAAATCTCACATACATGTTATTATATTTCCTTCTTTCAGGGAAGATGAATCATTCCTTTTAGGGAAGACGTGACTTGATATGAAATGCTATTGTAGTTTGCCAAATACTAAACACTCTCATTGATTTTGAATTGTAATTGTATTGTTTATTATTGAATTTAGATAGGTTAAATGTATAATTATCATGTATAATCATGTATTTGTTTATACATTGCTAAATTGTCAAATTCATAGTGTTATTGATGACATTACAGGCTCAACTGCCCATGTCAATCCTGCCCAGGCCTCAGCGCCCCCCGAAGAGACCACTCTAGTTCCTTCAGGATGATCAGTTGAGTGGAAATGATGTGATAACATTTGATATGAATTTTGGAGAATGAAAACAGTAAATGAACTTTGAGTGGAGTTGTGATGGAAAAGTTTCACACTTTTCGTCCTTACATTGTATTTAAATATGCAAGTGGATGTTGTATACAGTGTAAATGAAATTTTGTTTTACACGTTGGACAATGTATATTTTTTTATGTTCCTCATAATGTATATTTGATATTCCTTGTGAATTTTATTTGATTGAAGTTCACGGGAGTAAGTATGAGACGCGATTCTGAGTTGACTCAGATTAATCATAATCTTGGGCTCGGGTTGTGTCACTTCTATTATCAAATTTACTAGAACACTACTGCACTCAAGGTGCAAACACAAAGCGACACTAAAATGATCAAAATCAACATATAACAGGGAGGCTCCTCCGTATAACAGCCTCCTTTATGATGATGATGATGAGACACACAACAATAGTAGCACTGGCCAAATTGAAGAGTCTTCAAGGTAAAGTCAGATTTTTCCAACTGAAGACAAAAGCTCCTAGGTGCTTCCATCCTTCGTGAACCTGCACCAGCTTGTCCTCATCAAATTCACTCCAAATGAAGCTAGGTTTCAAGAACTTTGTTCTTGTTCTTTGGAGTTCCATTCTCGATGTGCTGTTTCAGATTGCTGTTGTACGTCCTGGCGTTTTGGACCACTGCCTTTGTATTGCCTGGTTTAGCTTCACGTGGCCACCCACTTGCTACCACAATTTTCATATCATCAAAGCCCAAGTCCCTCATAGCACCGAAGAAGCTTCTGCTATCCTAAAGCTCGTAAGAGTTTGGGGTCAATAAAGGTCTCCTCATTGCATCCTAAAGCCTTCTATTTATATATTGGGGGTTGGGGTCAATAAAGGCCTCCTCATTGCATCCTAAAGCTCCAAGCCAAAGCCTTCTAGATATATATATGTCATTTTCTTTCCAACCATATTCTATGTGGGATTCGAGTAATGTAGGGTTCCTTACTGTGTTTAGAAATTTCAACATACCTTTACAATTTTCAAAACTTCAAATAGTCCCCAACAATTTTGAGAAATATGAAACAAAATTAAGGTTTGATGTTCTAGGTAATGGAATTGAATGCCACAATGTTTAACTATTTTCTTGAAGTTGTAGGGATTCACGCGCATAAAATATATTTGGATGGTCACACTTTGGTAGAAAACCCTGGCCATGGATGGGCATTATGACCCTAGCCACCTGATTACTCAATAGGTTGAGACAAAAATTGCTCAATCCAACAACTGAGTGAGCAGAGTTGGATTCACTAGGCACAATAAGTAAGGTTTTCCAAAGTCCCTTTTCCAAGATATCAAACAAGTCATTGCACATAGAAACATTCATACACAATTCAGTGCACCACATTATTCTAGCCATTGTGCCACAATAAGCTTAAGAAAGTGAATGAGAAAGGGAGTCCATAAAAACTAATGGGTGTTTTTTAAAAGAAAATGAGAAGACTTCAAAAAAAGATTTTTTTTTTTTAAGTTGGGGGGGGGGGGGGGGGGGGGGGGGGGTGGTGGGTGGGGTTGTGTTTATAAAATTCAAAAAACAGATCTTTGAAATTTATTTCAAAAGTCTGGGGTGGGGAATAAAATTCAAAAAATAGATCTTCAAAATTTATTTAAAAAGTCTCCAAACAATCCTTCACAATTTTAAAAAAGTTTTAAATAGAACCCCAAAATTTGAAAATTGTAAATAGGCGCCTCAACATTGCAAATTGGATCTAGATTCCCACAATTTAAAAAAGTGCGGCTATAGATCCAAAGAAGAAAAATAAATGTACTTTCATGTCATGCATGCATAAAGGTGCCTAGTGGGTTTTCATTGTGCATTGAACATTACAACCACCACGATAATTTATCAAATGATCATAATGCAAAGAAATTAGTGGCATTGTTTAAAGCCCAAATGGACTTTTTAAGCAAATTCCAAAACCATTCCATATCTTTTCCTCCGGTTGCATAGGCTAGAAATTCAGACTCCATTCTGGAGTTATACAGGTCTCTTTTTTAGACCTCCAAAAATATCAGAGCACTTCCAAGGGTATATATCTAATCACTCCTAGATTGGAATCATCTGAATAAATGTTCCAAAAATCATTGCTCTTTCCTTCTAGAACCATAAGATTACTAAGTGTTATCGGCGAGGCACATCATAAGCAAGAATGATCAACAATATAAACAGTCCAGTAAATAGATTTTAAATCAACAGAAAAAAAATTTACCAAAAAAAAATCGACATAAAAATTGGCCCGCTGTTCCCTAATAGGTCTTGCTCAATTTTCAGGTACGAATAATACCCATCACATCAGGGTTAAAGAGTTTAAATCTATTAAGAAAATGGTCATCATACAGTCATTGGGTCAGGCCCATAATAAAAGCATTTATGAAAAGGGCCCAGTCATTTTGTGAAATTTTCTAATTTCAGGAGCTACTAAGTTGGACATCTATTGCACAGTCGGTCAAATTGTTCCCTCTCAAAGTCATTAAAAAAAAATGAGCCACAAATTAACAGAAGCATGTAGGCCCAACACTAAACCCATTGATACAAACTCAGGCCCAGTATGAATTTGTGTTGAGAAATTGGAACTCCCATATGCTCATAAGGCCTTTGACTGTACTACTTTGATTGTACACTTTTTGTTGTGGGCCCAAATAAAAACGCATATGCAAGTAGTCACCATTGTTAGCTGATAATTCTACCTCAGATCACCTCTCTTGGTAAGGCAACTCCTATAGTTCCTTTTCCATTCGTGAAGCCTGGCATCTACTGAGATCCAAAGCAGCTGAACTTCCATGGGCAGCTCTGGTTTGGAGCAAATTTTTCTCCCCTCATTTGTCTTGCCTAAGCTGGCGCATCCTGAATAGGAAGACTCCAACAGATCTCTGGGCTAAATTTAAAGGGTGGTCTATGGCCTCAAGATGTTACAACTGCTAGAGTGGGGAGGAAACTGACCATCATCTATTTTTCTCTTGCAAGTTAGCTCAACAGCTATGGTTCTGGCTTCTCACCCCTTGTAATATCCAGCTATCCCTCCCTCTCACTGCTTCAATGATCTGGAAGATAATTGCAGCTGATGGAGAAGTCTCTGGAAGAAAATTAGTAGCAGCATTCTTCTTCCTCGCCATCTCTGTTTTATGGTCAATCCGGAACGACTCCAAACACAGTTCGAAGCAGCCTTCCCTCGAGAAAGTAAAGCAATTTTTCTTGGACCGCCTGAAAGGTATGGCAAGCTCAATCCGAGTCCTGAATTCCAATACATACATCTCAGTTTGGGATGGGAATAGTGTTGGTCTATTCAGCATGCATTCTGATTTGTGACATTTGGGTATATGGGGTGGATGGTCCTTAACAGACGGATGAATTTAGGATTGATTTTCGGGGCAACAAATGCCAATCAAGTTGGTCCTAACAAGTTTGGAGGCAGCCCACCTATTAGCCTATGCTGACTTGGTTCTAACAAATTGGTGGTGGGAGATGTCTTAATGGGGCAATTTGTGTTGAGAAATTGGAACTCCCATATGCCAATTAAGATGGATCACATCAGAGTCGTGCCTTCCTTAATATAATAAATGCATCCACTGATAGGTTGGTGAAGCCTGCTTTAGATTTTATTTTATTACAGTGGTTTACCTGTAATTTGTTGGTTTAATCTGGACTAAGATCCGACCATTGTGGGTGTCTAGAGGTTTAGGACTTCATATATTTATATTGGGTTTGAGTGGTGAGAGCATTGTGAGAACAAGAGAGATAGTGAGAGCTTGTACTCTTATGGGAATCTCAAATAATAGTGAACGGTGTGAATCTCTTTTGGACGTAGGCAATCTTATAGAACCACGTAAATCCGTATCTTGTGAATTTGATTGTGTGATTGTCTCGTAAATTGTGCATTTGTTTCCGATCCTAACAAGGGTTTGCAGGAGATCACGATCGAGATTGAGTTTAATCCGGGAGAAGAGATCATCTGGATCTCTTGATTTTGCCACACCAAGGATAGTTGCAGAAAAGTTCTGGGTTGGGACTCACAGAGGACTCGGTGGGCCATCACTGTGCACGATCGAGTTGCAGAACCCAGTTGCAGAGACGAAACTCTGGGGCTTCATCGCATCTCGCTGATCGCCGGAGAAGGTGTCTGGCTTAACAGATTCTGTTTCTGTTTGAAGATTGGACAGACGATCGCATGTTAGTTCCATCGCTGCACGATCCCCATCCCCTGCGTCGGAGAAGGCTGCTGCTCCCGCTTCTAATTACAGCCGCCCGAAACCGCCTTCCACCTAACCCGAAGCCACCGCACCGCCGCCGCCGCCCGTTGCCTGCATCGGAGAAGGGGGAGAAGAAGTCCTGTTCTGATTGCAGCAGCAGTCTCTGTTCTATCTGTTGCAGAGAACAATGATCGAAAGGAAGAAGGAGGGTCTCCTAGGTCTTGGGTCGGTTCCAGGTCAGGTTCGACCCGCCCGCTCCATAAGCCCAGCAGTAGTTGCAAGTCAGGTTGGGTCAGTTCGGGTTAGGTCCAGCCCAACCCGTTTCATAGAAGCCCAGCATTTGAAGCAGCCAGAGGCTGACGTCACCTGTACGGTCAGACAAACTTGACCGAGTTTTATGACCAGAATTGATTCTAGATTTCTGAAGCCTTCTGGACACATGATTGTTCTTTTTTTTTCTTTTGTTGGATTCGTATCGACGAGATCTACAAGGTAGATGGAACGGATTGACAATTTGACAGGTAGAGAAATTCATCAAGTAGATTGAGCTTGGTTTGAGTGGGAGCAACGAAGGACGACATAAAGCTCACAATTGAGAAGTTTAATGGCACAAGCTTTGCTTATTGGAAGATGCAGATTGAGGATCTCCTCTACTAGAAGAATTTCTACTTGCCGCATGCGGGAAAAGCCAAGAAACTTGCAACAATGTTAGATGCAGAATGTGAGATACTTGACAAGAAAACCTTAGGTACGGTTCGTCTCTCTCTATCAAAGTCTGTTACATTCAATATATAAAAGGAGAAAACCACTAAAGATATTATGGATGCCCTATCACAAATGTATGAAAACCTTCCGCCTCAAATAAAGTTTTCTTAATGAGAAAATTGTTTAACATGAAGATGGTTGAAGGTGGGGTTGTTGTTGAATACCTGAACGAGTTTAATACGGTTATGAACCAAAATGTTATGAAGAAACATTACAGGTTGAGACTCGGAATAGGTGGGAACAAGCCATGGAAGATGAAATACAATCTTTATTATCAAACCAGACATGGGACTTAGTTCAGTTGCATGAGGGAAAGAAAGCATAGCACAACATGTGGTTGTACAAATTGAAGGAAGAACATGACGGCAGTAAGCAATACAAAATCAGATTAGTTGCAAAAGGCTTCTAGCTGAAGCCAGGTATTGATTACTTTGAGTTGTTTTCTCCTGTGGTTAAATTGAACACAATTAGAAGTGTTTTGAGCATTGTGGCGGTAGAAGATTTATATCTTGAGTAGCTAGATGTGAAAACCATGTTTCTCCATGGTGACTTGGAAAAAGACATTTATATGCAGTAGCCACAGGGATATGCTGTATCAAGAAAGGAGGAAATGGTGTGTAAGTTTAAAAAGAGTTTATACGGTTTGAAGCAAGCCCCAAGACAATGGTACATATAATTTGATAGATATATGTGCAACACAAGTTACAAACGGGGTCATGCAAATCATTGTTGTTATTTCAAAAGTTTTGATGACTTTTATGTTATTCTACTCTTGTATGTAGATGATATGCTCGTTGCAGGTTTAAATATGCATGAAATAAAAAATTTGAAGAAATAGTTGTTATAGGAATTTGAAATGAAGGATTTGGGTGCTGTATATCAAATTCTCGGCATGAGAATTAGCAGAGACTAAAAAAATCGCACATTGAAGTTGTCTAAGATAGAATATGTTGAAAAGGTTCTAAACAGGTTTAACATGCAGGGTGCTAAACCAGTTAACACTCCATTAGTCTGCCACTTCAAACTCTCAAACGAGTTGTCTCCTAAGGCAGAACAGGAGAAGGAGAACACGTCTAAGGTCCCATATGCTTTAGCTATTGGCAGCTTAATGTATACTATGGTTTGCACTAGACTAGACATTGCTCATGCAGTGGGAGTTGTAAGCAGATTTATGAGCTACCTCAGAAAAGCGCATTGGAGGCAGTTAAGTGGATTCTCAAATATCTTAGAGGCACAACTAATGCGTTATTGTGTTTTGGAGGCTCAGAGATCAGATTGCAGGGCTATGTTGATTCAGACATGGCAGGAGATCTTGATAGAAGCAGAAGCACTACAGGATATGTCTTCACATTGGGTAGTGATGAGTGTTAAATATTGCATATTTTACCCCTCATTAGTTTGAGTTTTATCGATATCTCATATGCATATCATTTGCTTTACACAGGGATTTTATCATTCTATCACATTAACGGATTATCGGATTATCATGCATAAATTCGTTTATTTATAGCGTATTTTTATGTAATTTCTCTTATGTAGGTGGACCCCGCGACTACCCCAACCTTCCGGCTAGTGTTCTAATGCATCAAGAAGAGATTTCAATAAAGAAGTTATATGAAGAAGTCTTGGTGAAGTGTTGAAGAATCCCAAGATAAGAGGAGAAGACTTTATGAATAAAAAAAATCATTTTCTAACACAAGGGATTGGCTGGTGTATTGGTTAGAGCTAGGGTTCGTTGTTGAGTTCATGAATTTGCACATTTACGTATCATTTTAAGATGAATTAGGGGTTTAATTAGGTGAATTACATCATTATTCATATGATTTCATCATTTCATGCATTTTCACCTACGAACCTGAATTTTCATACTTTTCATACTTTTTCTGAAGAATCCACCATGTGGACTCCACACACAAGCCATATGCAAATTAATCAAAGGAGGGGTCCACTCATCATGTCAGAGTCTTAACTACAGTAGAAGACTTCTCAAAGGGTCCACAGTAGTTGCAACTTTGAAATTATTGATGGATAATTCAAAGAGTACAATTCTGATTGGAACAAAAGAAGAAGAATTTGAATAATCCACATCTGATGTCCTTTCAAAAATGAAAGTTGTGCAGAGATAGAATCCATTGCAAATCAAATTCTAGAAGTTAATCCCGTTTTTCTCAAGACAACTCATCTTCAAATGGCCATAACTTTCAATCCGACCGTCGGATTGATGAAATTTACCTACCGTTGGAAAGCTTATTCAGAGTAGATATCCGTGGAGCCTAAGAACGTGCAAATCAGAGGTATATTGACAAAGTTATGGGCCCAGAGATTTTCATGTTCATTTTTAGACGGGATTGCAATTAAATCCACACCGTTGATAATCAATTGCTGCACATCATTTGTGGGACCCCATTTGAAGATTAGCCAAGCCACCCAGAGGTTTCCAGAAGCTTCCACCTCATTCAAATTCAAAAAGGATAAGAGATGTACCTTATCAATAAAGATAAATCAAATTTGAAGAGAAGGTGTCCAGATTCAATGTATCTGATAGATAACCGGAGAAATAAAAGGAACCAAAAAGTAGCTACGAAGGACAACTCTCCCTCCCCTTGGACGTCCATAACTCTCTCTCTCCTCTCTCTTCTTTCTTTTCCATAATTAATAGAATTTAATAGTTATTTTTGGGTATTCTGGAGCCCTGTTCCAGAAATTAGGAATTTTAGAAGAGAGATTTTTGAGAGACAATTGTACAAGGAGATGCTATCAATGAAATTACTTATGGAGTTCTTTTCAATGGCTGGCTAGATTTCTGGATTGGAGCATACAGATGAAGCTAAGTAGATTTTTAATTTAATTTATGTGATTTTTCTATTATTTTTTGTCTCTTTCAAAATGCATGCTCTATTAGAATAATAGATCTGTCTTCATGCCTTAGGCAGCCTCTGTTTTGATTTCTAATGAAAATAATTTGATGATTTATACTTATTTTGATAGATTGTGCTTAGGGCTGAGATCCTTTGATAATTTATGCTTAATTTGATGAGTCATGCTTATGATTTTTTATTCTTTTATGAGGTGAAGGAGGTCTTGGGTTGTGACCTTATTCTTAAAAATTGATTTTTGCAAAAGACAAATCTTCCGGATCCAAAACATTGATTTGTTTAAGATCTGAGTTATTTTTGGGACAAATAGTAGAATAATTGCATGGATGGATTAATTATCTTGCTTAGTGGATTTTGGATGCTCTGATCTGTTTTATATATTTGATTAGTTTGTGTTTCTGAATTTTTTCTAATTTCTTTTCTTGGATCTCAATTACTTATTAATCTTTGATAAAAAAATAAATCAGATTTTGAATTTTAACTTCGTAGTGCTCCTTGTGGGATTCGACCTGTACTTGCCACTGTCTCAAAAAGACTACTGTGCACTTGCAGTATTAAAAGATTGAATTTAAATTCACATCATTCGTATGGAATAGTTTATGAGTTTAAATCCTAACAATTGCATAATATTTTTTTTTTACATTTAAAATATTTCATCCAACTCACCTCTCCACCAATCAAAGCTTACCATGGCACAAATCCATGTGAAAGGATATGAGCTAATCAACACATATGAGCTAATCAAAAGCTTCCAACATGAAGGACCAATCAAATTGAAGCTATCCATGTGAAAGCAAAAGAGCCAATGAAAAGCCAATCAAATTCAAGCAATCCATGTGAAAGCAAATGAACCAATCAAAAGCCTTTAAGTTGCAACCAATCAAATGGAATTAATCCTTGTGAAACGAAATGGGCCAATCAAATGTCTTCAATGTTCCTATAAATTGGAATGTATTTGTAGGGCAATGAGGGATCTCTTTTGGCAAGTTAGTCTTTTTGCAATTTTATTTTTACTTTTAGATTGTAATTAGGAGCTTCTTTGTAAGTAATCTAGAGAGAGAGAGTGTGTGTAACTGAAGATCATTAAATAAGATTTAGAGTTTTTTCTTGATGTTTAGTGGCTAAAGCTCTTAGATTATGTAAGACCCCGACTCGAGTGACCTCGATTAGTGTTGTTTAAGTCGTGTGTTAGCTCTAGGTGTGTTTAGTGTGTTTTGGTTTAGTTTGTGTTTAGAATAACTTTGTTATAGCTTTGGAGAATTTTGAGTGCCTTTATAATTAGTGGGGCCCTTTGGGGGTTCCTGTTATGACTTTGCATTTACTTGGGGGATTACTCGAGATTTTTTGGATTTGTGTCCTTATCCTATTTTACTAATCTTGTTAATCTCTACAACTTTCATGTTGATCCTGTTCCGGTCCCGAATCCCGAAACCCGACTTTCATTGCATTGAGGGCAAAACAGTCTTTTTACACTAAATATGGACCCAATATTTGATATTCCCGAAACCCGTAAAACATATACTTTTTGGAAAATAGAAATTTCGACGATCATTTCTTCCTTCTTCGTCGATTACATCCGAAGTCCCGAAAGCCAAGATTTTGACCCCACAATGTTTCCTAGTGGTGGAGCCCACTTGCATTGCCTTTATAAGGGAACCCATCTCTTTCCCTTTCTCTTTTTCCAGCACAACAAGAACCATCCTAGGGTTTTCCTTGTTCTTCTTCTTCTCCTTGCTTTTCCATCATTAAGACACCACCAAACCTTGCACAAATTGAAGAATGGATGTCACCATCCTCTTCCTCTCCTTCAAGGCTCCTCATTGACACTATTTGTGAAGAAAACCACCATCTCCAAGACTTGTTTTGAGCTAAATCTTGCCATTAGAGGACCCTTCAAGTAAGCTCTCTCCCTAATCTCTTAGTTATGCATTCTTCTAGTCCTTGAGAAGCTCCATTTCCATTCTTGGAAGCTCTCTCTTCCTATTTCTTTGTTTGACTCATTTTAGGGTTTGTTTTGGGGGTTTCGTAGAGATTGTTGATTTTGAGCTTGAGAGGTTGATTAGAAGATCTTTTTGCTTAGCTTGGACTTGAGGCAAGTGGATGATTTGATATTTGAACTTTGAATGATTTTGATGAAATGCATGGATGATTTCAATACATGTTTCCTACCATTATTGATTTGCATTGGTTTGAAATAAACGTGCATTAATGATTCTTATTAGTTCATTTAATGGTTTTGGAAATGTGGTCGGTAGTTTTCATTTATTGCTTGATTGTAGTTTAAATGACTCCTTGTGATTGAGATTTTCTCTCCTCTTTGTGGTTGAATGTGATGGAGGAGAATAAGGTGTTTTGATTGATGTTTATGGAAGTGTTGATGTGGAGTTTGGATGATGTTAGAAAGGAGTATTGGAGCCTCCCATGTGGAGTGAAAATGTAGCTAAGGGAGTTGTAAGAAGTGGAAATGAAAGGGAGCAGAACTGTCCAGGAATCAGTTCCTGGGCAGTTTGCTCGAGCGAACTTGGCAGATCGCTCGAGCGACCTGACCAGAAATGAGTCCAAACCATTCCAGTAGACAGTTCGCTCAATCGAACCCTTCGTTGCTCGAGTGAACCCTCCCAGAATAGTTTCAGACTCTTCACAGAACCTTGTTTGTTCGAGCGAACTATTTGTTCGCTTAAGCCAACATGTTCGCTCGAGCGAACCCTTCTTCGCTCGAGCGAACAATCCCAGAAATTTTATCAGAGCGTCACAGAACCTTGTTAGTTTGAGCGAACTATTTGTTAACCCGTTATCCGCTCGAGCGAACCTCCCCAGACAACCATTCCAGAGAGCTCGTCGCTCGAGCGAACTCTTTGTCCGCTTGAGCGATGATTACTGCTCACCTGGGGCTGTTTTGTGAGCAAAAAGAGAACGTTTGGGTGATTGAGATAGGAGTGTTGAGAAACCTGTTGTGATGGGAAAACTTGTAACCATCGTTTAGCACCCATTTGAAAAGAAAAATCAAATCACAAGCTTTCATTTAAAGTTTTGAAAATCCTAAGGTGTATAAAGAGCCCAGAATGTCTCCAAACTCAAGGAGTACCAATTTTTATTGAATACGACATACAAGACCTTTATTCGCTTTGACCGAATTTCGAATCCCGATACTTGTCCCGAACTTCATGAATTATGATTTATTATTCCTGAAAATACTGAATTTGCAAATGTAGCATTTTGCTGGTCCCGATATGCACTTCCCGTTTGAAATGATATTTGTGCCTTCGAGCACCTCGTCTCGCCCGTTTATGTAAGTGCATCACATGGATTTGTACATGTCTTGATTTACGATATTTGACCTATGAGTCGGCACCACTAAGCTTGGATAACCTTGTTGGTCTGATCCACTGACTTGGAAATCCCCCTCCCGTCTCGCCAGCTGCTGTTTGGATCCCACTACCTGGTTATTACCGTGGTCTTGTCCCGATGCTGTAGATTGCTACTGTGGTTCTCGATGCCTGGTTCGCTACCGTAGTCATGTCTCGTATTTATTATGTATATGTATATGTTATACTTATGTTGCATCTCCTCACTTCGGTGACTGAGGTCAACATTCCGATATGCTCATGTCACTTCGGTGATAGAGGACTTAGCTTCGTATGGTTGCCATTTTGTTTGTTTCCTGTTTTCCTTAATAACCTTACATGTTTTCTATTGCATTTATATTTCGAATAAATGATATGAGATTCATTGTTTAACAGGTTTAAATGTTTTTCAAGGTAATTTCTATATTATCATATCTTTTCACCCATTTGTCAAACCGTCGTGTTTGATCCTTGTTTTGGTACTCAGGTCCTGTTGTCGGTTTCCCCGAGGAGGAGCTTGAGGAGGCGGTCGGTGAACCGCAGTGCTTAGTTGAGTGGCACGCCGATGATGTCGTTTAGACATTCGGGTGTCCGAGTTACGTAACATTTTGGGTTAGAATTAACCACTCTTTTGGGAACCTGATATTTTGTTTATATTGGCCTTTATTGGCCTCTATTTTGAGAATTGTAATTAAATGATCTTGTTGTAAACTTTAACCTTCTTTTGGGAATAGCTAATGATCATTGCTCATTTTGATATTGGTGTTAAATATGTTTAATCTTGTTATCTAAGACATGAATGTATGAATTAGATTTGCTACACGCTTTCTGTACTTAAAAGAAATATTCATGTTGATGTGATATCCTCACTGCGGACACTTATGGGAAATCGCGTGTACGAGTGACATCTTTGATGAACTCGTATACATTTTGATTTAAATTAATTCATAGGATTGTGTATCATTCCTCATCCACACAATAATCACAATTTTTAGTCCCGATCCCGGATTAGGCCCGTGGGACCCGGTCCGGGGTCGCGACAGATTAGACTATCATTTTGAAGCTAAGTAATGTGATTATTTCAATTACATGTATGTTTTAGTTTAAATTCTCTACTTGTGCCTTTATTGATTAGTAGATTTTAGTTCTAATTGTGTTAATCTCTCTAATTTCTTATGCTTTATCTCTATACTTGATGCTTTGATAATCTCAATTGATGCTTTGTAGTTGGATTAAGTTCTCTCATATCGCATGCTCTAGAGCTCTTATCTTTGATCTTTTGTAGCTTGATTTTGATGATTAATTGTTAGGATAGTTAGTTTATGATCTAGAATCTTGGCTTTTGATTTTCTTTACTTTAATATTTATTGTTATATCATCCAATCCAATTAGGCAAGAGATTGCTAATTGGATTGCAGATTTGAGAGTTGAATTAGAACATGCATTGTTTGAATTAATTACAAACTTAGTGGATTTTGGATTGCCTAATCTCTTATTTTTATTGTTGTTAATTTTAATCTTTGCTTGATTTGTTATTTTCACTTCTAAATTGTTATATCTACATTTCACACACTTGTTTTAAAACCCTACACATTTCACACTACATTTTCACATTAAATCTTCCATTTCCACCACCATTCATCTAATAGTTTAGTGTAGTTTATTAGATCTTATTAATTTCATATTTTAGATTGTTAATTAGAATAGTTTAGTTGCCATTTTAATTTTGTTTCACATTTTGATTAGTTTAATTCCATTTTTCATATAGTTTAGTAGTTTTAATTGTTTACTTCAAGTGTCTCTATTAGCTATATCTTAGTTCAATTCTACTTTAATTGGATTCATTGTTCGTTCCATCCTCTCTTCGTGGGAACAATAATTCGGACTCTTTAGTCCTTTACTACTTGATGACACCGTAGTCTTGCGGTTAAGCGTTGCATATTTTAGTGTCGATCAGGTAGTGGAGCAATTAGTTGGAAGTCCCAGCTACATGATGTTGTTACATTTTCAACCACAGAAGCAGAGTATGTTGTCGCTACAGAAGCTAGTAAGGAAGTGATTTGGTTACAGGAGTTAATGGAAGAGTTGGGTAAGAAGCAAAAGTCTAGCAGGCTTTACTTTACAATGACAGTAATAGTGCCATTCATCTTGCAAAGAATTCAGCTTTTCATCCAAAATCCAAATACATTAGAATCAGATATCACTTCATACGGTGGGTTCTGGAAGAAAACGTGTTGAAACTGGAGAAGATTTTATCAAGTGAAAATCTTGCAGATATGTTCACAAAGGTCGTGACAACAGAGAATGCTCAGCTTCAGTTTAGTCTTCAAGCATGAAGATGAGGTATTGAGATTATTAGCCGTGTTTTGTTATTGTCAAAGCCATTCAGTATGATCAGTCTTCAAGTGGGAGATTGATGGGTTGGTGAAGCATGATTTAGATTTTATTCTATTACAGGGGTTTATCTGTAATTTGTTGGTTTAATTTGGACAATCTGTTATAAGGTCAGATCGACGGTTGTGGGTGTCTAGAGGTTTAGAGCTTCATATATTTATACTCGGTGGTGAGAGCATTGTACTTATAGTGAAATTAAGAGAGATCAAGAGAGACAGTGAGTACTTGTACTGTTGTGAGAATCTTCAAAAATAGTGAACAGCGTGAATCTCCCGTGGACGTAAGCAATCTTGCCAAACCACGAAAATCCGTGTCTCGTGGATTGATTGTATGATTGTCTCGTAGATCGTGCGTCCACATCATATTTGCAACTAGGGATACTAGCAAGCCTCCAAGATAAAACAAATCTATATCCTTCCCATGTTGGACTCAGTTATTACCAACTTTGAACACCAATGGTCCCTACACTCAGAACACTTAGTATAAGTTAGATATGATAGTGTATTGACCCTTTGGAATTTTGAAAACGACATGTATTTAAAAGGTGTAAATGGTTGTTGGGATGATAAGGATGTTGAGGAATTTAATTAGGGCAAACACGCACAATCAATCACAATCACAAGCACAAGCAATCCACGACATAAGAGATTTACATGGTTCGATACTTGCCTACATCCACGAGGCAATAGGTATTTCACTATGCAGGAAATTGGGCAACTCGTTACAAGGATTCCAAACCCACTAACACTTAGCCTACTCTCTCCCCATATGTCTCAATCTTGCTCTTACATATGCCCCCTTCCGTGAATCTTTCTTAGCCCCCTAGAAAGCCCCGGTACAACGACCAAAATGGCCCTAACTCTAAACCTGATCATTGGACAACGAATGAACCAATCCGGTTAAACCGGAATGCAAGACATAAACCTAACAACTTATATCCATCCGAATATTAGGCATTAGGGCAATAACTACCACTTGGTAGTTAAAACTTCCATTGAACTCTTAGCCCTCCAACTCCAACCTGCCCCATTAGAAGACTGACTTGGCCCAATAAGTGATTGGGTCAACTTGGCCCAGAAGCAACCCAACTCAGCCCAGTAAGGGATTAGATCAATCCAATCAGGCCCAATAACTTGCAAAATAAAACCTTCTCATTACAAGCCAAAGGCCAAGGCCAAACCTTTCCATACCAACTTGATAGATTTACTCAAAGAAACTTATATATAAATGCAATTCTCTTTCCAACAATATCCAAGGTGGGACTCTAGTAATGAAGCTGGTTCTTTCCTATTTTGAAAATTTGCAATGTATTGTAAATACTCTAGAAAAACAAGCATTTTGAACATGACAACGTAAATACTCTCAATACATATCTCAAATAATGCCCCATTTTACGTCATCTTCATATGAATGGACAAGGATGGAGAGGCATGTTTTAACTAATAAGATCTATCTGGTTAAAAATATCTCTTCAATCGTAAACATTGTTGGGCTTGAATGGATATGGCTCAACTGAACGATGGATGGGATGATTCAAATGATTATTTCGAGTAGAGAAAGAAAGAGGTGAATGCGTTATTTTGAGAGAGAGAGAGAGAGAGAGAGAGAGAGAGAGAGAGAGAGGTGAGTTTCAGACCTGTCATTGTGAGCTGATACTGACAATACTTTTGAGCTCGGAAGAGTACTGCAAAGAGGAGAAAGGAGAAGCTGATTGCTGTGGCCTGAATGTCTACCCAAGTGATCCCCATGCAAGTATGCCCCTATGGATTTTTGCCACCCTTTGGTGTGAAAAGTTCAAAAATGTATGGTGAATAGCCCAAATGCTATGGGTAAAATAGAATTTAATTTTCTCTCATCCCATACATTTAGCACTCATCTTGATGGGAATTATCATGGAAAAGGAGGCCATTTTACTGGTTTGCTCTTTCGTTTCAAGATAGCCTTCGTTTTGGCTATAGCATTTCTCTATTTAATATATTTTTTTTACAGTCATCTCGCTATATTCTATCAAGTTCCAAAATCTTGTGAATTGGTCCATCCAGAGACTGTTATCAACTCATTATCTAGCAGTAACTGAAAAGCGCAAACAACAAAGGTTAACATGACAGAGAAGAGTCTTTTATTATCAAATTTTTTAGGTTCATGAACACCACCATGCTCATGGTGCAAACACAAATTTACACTTATCAACACACATGCAAACACACACGTACATACGAGGTGCTTCCATCCTTCATGAGCCCCCGCCATCCTGTCCTCATCAAATGCACTCCAAATGAAGGTTTCAATAATTCTATTCTTGTTCTTGGGAGTTCCACTTTTTTGAATGTGACCTTTCAGATTGCTGTTGTAGGTCTTAGCGTTTTGGACTGTTGCCTTTGTATCGCCTGCTTTAGTTTCACGTGGCCACCCACTTGCTACCACAATTTTCGTGTTATCGAAGCCCAAGTCCTTCATATCACCAAAGAAGCCGTCCACCATGGCATCAAATACGAAACTTGTATTCGGTGTTGTCTTGATTAGTAAGGAAAATGGTAGTGGTGGTATTGAGAAGGAAGTTGTCATCGTTTGCCTTAATTGAAATAGGGATGCAGTCCATTTCAAAGGTATTACTTTTATGAAGAGTGGGGAATCCATCTTTTAAGGAATTTAAGGATATCACGAAATAAGTTTTTCGTATTGAAGTGGCACTTGAGGGAAAAGTCCCGATGTCGTATGTGGAGGCGAAGCAGGAATTGTCTACAAGCGTGGACACCTTAATCTTATGATTCCTTTTGAGAGCGGCATGTATGTTTTCCATTGCCTTAAATAAGTCCATACCATCCTCAGTGCTCATATTGGACAGGTCACCCACGCAAACATGAGTGAAACCAACGTTTGGATAAGATGATATGTTATCTTTAACCCACTGATTTGCAACATAAACGTCGGGGGACAAGCCCTTGATCTTGGAGTTTGGAATGCCCAAGATGACTTTGATTCCCTGATCGTTGAGGGCCGGTAGAAGTTCATTGTTCGGCTCAGAAATCCACTTCTTTGAGTAGTGATTGTCTTTGAACATCTTCACAACCTGCGCTGCACTGGGTGAGTTGCTCGTCTGTCTCCCGTAATAAACACCAAGTCCAGACCCTAAATTAGCTGTAAATACATGAGTAAATGGTTAGCAAAAACAAGATAAAATATATGCACTTGATATGGATTGCCTGAGCTACCGGTCGTTTAGAAGTCCGACCAGGCCTAATAAGTGACTGGATCAACTCTGCCCCAAAGCAGCCTAACTCAGCCCAATAAGGGATTGGGTCCATAAGGGCATTATCATTGCATCCTAAAGCTCCAAGCCAAATCCTAAACCTTTCCATTCCAAGTTAATATAGGTAGTCAAAGAAGCATTTATAGATGTCATTTTCTTTCCAACCACATTCGATGAAGGGTTCCTTACTATATTGAAAATCTCAACATTCCCCCACAATTTTCAAAACTTCAAATAGTCCCCAACAATTTTGAGAAATATGAAACAAATTAAGGTTAAATTTTCTAGGTAATGGAAATGAATGCAAATTTTTTTAACTATTTTCTTGAAGTTGTAGGGATTCACGCACATAAAATATAATTGGATGGTCACATTTGGGAGAAAACCCATTTATGACCCTAGCCACCTGATTACTCAACAGGTTGAGACAAAAATTGCTCAGTCCTTTAACTAAGTGAGCTGAATTGGATTCACTAGGCACACTAAGTAAGGTTTTCCAAAGTTCCTTTCATGATATCAAAAAAGTCATTGCACATAAAAAACATCACAATTCAGTGCACTACACTGTTCTAGTCATTGTCAAGGGTACCGTGCCACAATAAGCTTTAAGAAAGTGAATGAGTAAGGGAGTCTATAAAAATAATGGGTGTTTTTTTAAATGAAAATGAGAAGAGACTTTAAAAAATTATTTTTGGTGTGTGTGTGTGTTGGGGGGGATGGGGTTGGTTGTAAAAAGTCTACCAAACAAGGGATTTCATTGTGCAATGAACATTGCATCCACAATAATTTATCAAATGATCATAATGCAAAGAAATTTAGTGGCATTTTTTAATGCCCAAATGGTTTTTTTAGCAAATTCCACAACCATTCCATATCTTTTCCTCCGGCTGCATAGGTTAAAAATTCAGATTCCATTCTGGAGTGAGTTACAAAGGTCTCTTTTTTGGACCTCCAAAAATATGGAAGCACTTCAATCCAAGAGTATATATCTAATCACTCCTAGATTGGAATCATCTGAACAAATAATCCAAAAATCGTTGCTCTATCCTTCTAGAACCATAAGATTACAAAGTGTTATCTGCGAGGCACATCATAAGCAAGAATGATCAACAATATAAAAAGTCCAATAAATAGATTTTAAATCAGCATAAAAAATGGCCCACTTTTCCCTAAAGAGTCTTTCTCATTTCAGTTACGAATAATACCCATCACTTCACGGTTAAAGAGTTAAAAACTCTTAAGAAAATGGTCATCATTCAGTCATTGGGTCAGGCACATAATAAAAGTATTTATGAAAGGGGCCCAGTCATTTTGTGAAAATTTCTAATTTCAGGGGATACTAACTTGGACAACTATTGCACGTTCACATTGTCCCCTCTCAAAGTCAGAAAAACTAAAAAAAAGGGGGAGTAGGCGACGGGTCCCTGAACATTTCACTTTATTGCTTTAGGTCCACAATCTTTCTTATAGTGTGATAGGTCCGTTTTCCACATTTGAAAACCTAAAATGTCTAATTTATCATTTCTTCAAATCATATCCCATGATTAGTGGGATAAGCCATTAATAATGGTCAACTACCATTAAATTATGCACGATTAATAAAATTCCATTAATGAGATTTTCAAATAAATTAAAAAAAAACACAAATAAGTTTAAAAAAACAGGAAACAAATTTCAAATAAATTTCTAAAAATGAAATAAATTTAAAAAACGCAAATAAAATTCAAAAGAACGCAAATAAATCTCAAAAAATGAAATGAATTTAAGAAACCCAAATAAATCTCAAAAGAAAGCAAATAAATTTCAAAAAAACGAAATAAATTTAAAAAAAACACAATAAATTTTTTAAAAAAGCAATAAATTTCAAAAGAACGCAGATAAATTGAAAAAGACACAAATAAATTTAAAAAAATATAAATAAATTTCAAAAGATAAAAATTAATTTCAAAAGATCCAAATAAATTTAAAAAAATTATATAAATAAATTTCAAAAGGCTCAAATAAAATTTCAAAAGAAGTAAATAAAATTAAAAAATGCAAATAAATTTAAAAAAAACGCAGATACATTTGCCAAAACTAAGATATCGCCGGATTTCCAAATTAGCGAATAATGTGGCAAAAAACTCAGGTCTTTTTGTCAAAAACTCAGTTAAATTTATTTCTAAAAATACAAATAAATTTCAAGAGACATAATAAAATTCAAAAACACAAATAAATCTACCAAAAACTCATATAGGCTTGTTACAGAACTCAGATAAATAGCCTAAAACTCGGACAGATTTGTCCAGAACTCAGATAAATTCATCCAGAACTCAGGCAGATTTGTCCATAACTCAGATAAATTCATCCAGAACTCAGATAAATTTGTGCCAGAAGTCATATAAATAGCCAAAAACTCGGATAAATTTGACATAAACTCGTATATATTTATTAAAACTCAGATAAACTTTTTTCTCTAGTGATGGCGCAGCACCCTCGACTGGGTTCGGATCTCACGGTGGGGTCCAGTAAAAAAAACAACCCGGCTTATGAAACAGGTCAGGTTAAACCTGACCTCGACCCAACCTTGAACTGTTGCAGAGCCCAGGCTACCTTCACTGCAAATGGGTCAGGCTGACTTGGATCCAACCCAAAAAACAAACCCAGCCCAAATCGATCTTCTTCTTCTTTAAGTTTCTGCAACAGAAACCCAATTCCAAAACCCTCTAACGTATATGTTCCCCATGTTGGACTCAGTTATTTCCAACTTTGAACACCAATAGGCCCACCACCCAGAACACTTAGTATGAGTTAGATAAGATCAAATAGCGTATTGACCTTTTGGAATTCCGAAAACGACATGTATTTAAAAGGTGTAAATGGTTGTTTGGATGATAAGTATATCCATTCGAATAGTAGGCATTAGGGCAATAACTACCACTTGGTAGTTAAAACTTCCGTTGAACTCTTGGCCCACCAACTCCGATCTGCCCCATTAGAAGTCTGACTCGGCCCAATAAGTGATTGGGTCAACTTGGCCCAGAAGCAACCCAACTCAGCCCGGCCAATTAGGGATTAGGGCAATCTGGATCAGGCCCGTTAACTTGGGAAACTAAACCTCGTCATTACAACCCAAGCCCAAGACCAAGGCTAAACCTTTCCGTACCAACTTGATAGATTGACTCAAAGAAACATATATAAATGCAATTTTCTTTTCAACAATATCCAAGGTGGGATTCTAGTAATGAAGCTGGTTCTTTCGTATTTACAAAATCTGCAACATAAATACTCTCAAAAAACAAGCATTTTGAACATGACATTTGAGTGAATGTGGTTAATACATATCTCAAAATAATGCCCCATCTTACGCCATCTTCATGCGAATGGAAAAGGATGGATAGGCATTATATAACTAATATGGTCTATTTGGTTAAAAATATCTCTTCATGAACGATGGATGGGATGATTCAAATGATTATTTTGAGAGAGAAAGAAAGAGGTGAATCGGTTAGTTTTGAGAGAGCGAGAGGGAGGAGAGTTTCAGACCTGCCATTGTGAGCTGATGCTGGCAATACTTTTGAACTCGGAAGAGTGCAAAGAGCAGAAAGGAGAGCAGCTGACTACTATAGCCTGAATGTTTGCCGCTCAAATAGAGAAAAACAGGAGGGCAGGAGTAGGACCGTCGTCGCGTGACTACATTACATCAGCCATTTGATGGAGCAACACGTCAGCCCGTTGCAATAGCAACTTTTTTTTTTTTTGGTAGAAGTTCCAATAGCAGCTTGAAACGGCATTTTGGAAATCTCGTTTCAGAAAAGTGCATTTTATAGGTTAGTTTCACAAAAGGCCAAGTTTCTCACCTTCCTAGAAATATGCAGCTCCCGGAAACACAGAAATCATATAAACAAGCACAAAATAAATCAATTGGCAACAAGTATACTCAACCACTTATCCATCTACCAAAAGACGGACACATTAAGGGCACGTTTGACAACTTTCCCTGCAAGAGGATTCTTTGCAACTTTCCGCGCGATGAAGGATTTTGTACGTTTGAATCATCGACTTTAAGAGGGTGGATGGGAGAAATGAGTGTAACCAATTATTATGGAAGTCAGACCTCCCCCCTTCGGATTTGCAGAATCGGAGGAAGAAGAGAAATGCGGATGAACAATAACCGGGACGGTAACGTGGGCTTAATAAGTTTTTACTTTGGAAATGTACCTTTTAGATCCCATAATCAAGATCCAAACCGTTAGTCACCTTTAGGAACTCCAAAACGGCCACCTCACCAAATTTCAGCCGTTGTTTTCTATTATATCTTGAGATATGTGCCAAAACGTCTAATTGTTAGACTATTTTTCAAAACAGTCCATTTCTCCAATTTTTTCGATTTATGTGGGATCTAAAGTCAAGATCAGAACCGGTCATTAGTTCTGGAATGTCGAAGACTACAAGATGACCAAATTTCAACGTTAATTCCTCTTATATCTCGATATATGTGCCAAAATGTCTGACGGTTTATACTATTATTGAAAACGGGTGCCAAAACATTCATTTTTTTCAAATTTTCTGGTTTATGTGGGGTCCAGATCGGAACCGGTCATTAGTTCTAGAATGTTGAACACAGTAAGGCGACGAAATTTCATCATTTGATTCCTCTTAAATCTCGAGATATGTGCCAAAACGTATGATTGTTTACACTAATATTAAAAAACCGAGTGCTAAAACAGTCCCTTTTTCTAAATTTTTTGGTTTAAGTGAGTTTCAAAATCATGATCGGATCCGGTCATTAATTCGAAAAGATCAAACACGGTGAGGTGACCAAGTTTCAATCGTTGATCTTTACTATATCTTGAGATATTTTTAAAAGCATTAATTGGATCAAACATTTTATAAATTGTAGGAATCCTTCCTCCATCCAAACTTGGAACTCTCATCAGGAATCCTACATTAAGAGGTGTTGATTCTTTAGAGATGGAAAGAATCCTCTAAACAGAGGATTCCTCCCCTAACATGGACTGTTGCCAAACCTGCCCTAAATAATATGAACAAGTCGTATCACAAAACCCTACACCAAAAACAAGACAAAACGACGGCTGTTCTTCCATAGAAAACGACGGCTGTTCTTCAATAAAAAACGACGGCCATTGCCGTCAAACGACCGTCCTTTATAATGTAGTCGTTTCCTATAAACGACAGCTTGGAGAAAGTCGGTTAAAGTGAAATAATCGACGGTTTTATGGTCGGAAAACGTCTTTATAAACGACTACCCTAATGCAGTCTTTTATAATTTTTTGGAATTTAAAAAAAAATATTGAAAAACCAGGGCATGCCCAGTTTTTCAATATTTTTTAAAAGCTTCAAAATTCATTAGAATCACTTAAAATCTTTACAAAAATGTGAAATGCTAATACATTTAAAATCTTAATTACACTGGAGAAAACTATACAACAATTACATTTGAGAATAAAAAAAAATCAATAATAAAAGTGAGAAGGAGGCCCTCTGCATTCTTCTTCACATCCTGCACACAAACATAAAAGAACGCCTGTAATCAATTAACAAAAACCAAGAATACAGCAAGAAAAATCAACAATTGTAGCCTCCCACAACCAATTCCTGAATGCCATGGAAAAATCACAGAAAAGAAAATGTGATTTATATCATTGATAGTTGCATTAATAAAAGGGCATAGTTCTCTCCCCAAAACCATGTAGAGGAAGGTCCAGATCACATATTCTACTCTCGCAAATAGGATCAAAAGAATCACGACAACCTAAATATGGTTTTCTGATTAAATAATTTCATATTGCTTAATTTCACAGTTCTTTTAAAGAAAACACATTTCTCAAATATATAACAAAGAAACCGTGACTCTAAAATTTGCATAAAAAATTCCAATCAGAAATCTAGAGATATGAAAAGGAAGAAAACATTATTCAAGAGGAACAGGTTCTGATAGAAAGGAGTCCCAATTTTTTAAAAGAGAAAACACTCAGAGCAAACCACACAGGTGATTTCCAACCTTCAGCTGCCCAGATTGTTCATCAGGTAGGTACCACTATATGTAGAGATTCATCACAGCATCAAAGAATTGACCAATTTAACTTGGATCAGCTTAGTGCTACTTCTCAAAGTAGACATTAGATATATGGTCTCTTTTATTGGGGCTTGGAATGGGACTCTGGACTCACACTTGCCAAAGAACAATAGATGGCCCCCAAACCATCCGTTAGGTAACTATGATCTGGAGTTCATCGTGTGTGGGCAAATCTATCTTTTAAGACAATATTTCTCAGTAATATGTCCTTGGGTCCTTATCTAAATCTGGATATTATTTTCTGTCCCTGTTCTCGATTTATCTTGGGTTGCAGTTTTTTTCAGAATTCTCCACCACCACCATTCGTAACTCTCTCTTCTTTTCTTACAAACCCTGCGTGACACTCTGCTATTCGTCCTCAAAATTGCTCCACCCCAGATTTGGCCATATTCCTTATGACTAAGAGAGTTGATTCTAAGCAAATAGGGATCACAAAACATCCCACTCAGTAAGCAAAAGACAATGACAGTTTCAGGAACCTACATGATTAAAAGATTAAAAAAATCTAGCTTTATATATTTGGACACAAAACACTTAAAATCTAGAGGCATAATTCAACATCCGTTTGCCCCCACAAGATTCCTCAAATCCAAAGCCTTGCAATACTCAGTTCTTTTGGGGCAGTTAGAAGAATAAAAATCAAACCAGAACAAAACCAAAAAAAAAAAAAAACCTTCTTTTTAATCATCCACATCATGTAATGTTCTTGAAATATCACAGAACAAGTAAAAAATAATCCAACCAAAGAAAAAAAGAAACTCTTTTTTTTTTTTCAACCTGAAACAGCAGGATTATGCTTGGGTTTCCATGATCGACGCGTCGTCTTCTTATCCTTGTCTCCTTCCTCACTTCTCTCTACCACAAGCTGATGTTGCTGTACCATCCCTTTCATGGCTCCACACAATTCATTCAGATCAATCTTTACCACATGTCTCTTACCAGTTAACAATTAAACAAACAAAGCCTACCATAAATAAACAAAGACTACCTCACTTCTTAAATAATTGTGCTTGTCCAACACCCAATACTAGACATGATGATACCGAGTACAAGGAAAAATCTATCAATTAATTTATTCACTTTATTTAAATACTTTATCTTTGGTTCTGATGGGCATGGCCGATATCCTATTTATTGATCAAGTTTTATATGATAAATATTTTTGTCAATACTATTTGTATCTAAATCAAATCTCAAATTTCAATGTGTTGGTTTTTACAAGGTCTTCTTATCTGACATGTACCTCATTTTAATGCCCAACATCAGGCTTGTATGTCCAAGTTGCATAGACTATGAAAGTAAAAAAGCCCACCTCTTTGCCCCATTCTGTCTTCGCCTCATAGCCACAGCTGATCACATGGATGGCTTCCTTCAGCAACATTGTTGTATTTGTTGACTGCCGTATTATGTTCCATGAAGGTGGGCGCAATAAAGACTGGAGAATGAACAAATCGTTTCTCCAAGCTTTTCTGTTACATTAGCAGCGGCCTCTTGTCTTCATAACCTAGACACAAAAGAAATGAAATTAACTTTATTTCTGTCTCTCTCTCTCTCTCTCTCTCTCTCTCTCTCACAACACACGGGGTGGAGAAGAGTGACATCTCAGTATGTTCTTGGCTTTGTACCAAATGATGAGAACCATTCCAACTTCCAACAATGAATGTCCATTCAACATCAAATAATAGTCCCAAGAGGCAATGGGAGGTTGATACAAGGATAGCAGCAAAAGTAGAAAACGAGCCAACCATAAAAAATAAGAAATTGTGCAGCTACAGAAGACCATCGCATGATAATAACTAAATTTTCAGTAGGATAAACAGATGAAGTTTTTCTAAAACTTAAAAGAGCATCAATAAGCACCAAGAAAAAAACATAAAGAAGATGCCAACATCACCAAGCTGACACATCCAAAGATTCTTAATCTATCTGAAATATCTGAAGCAGCGATGTGTGCTTAAAGAAAACAGGTTTTCCTTTTTCCATTTTGCATAAAATTGTGGTTGAACATAGGGTCATTTCAATAATTTAATACGGTATAACTATCAGAATCACCTTGAACTTCATAACAGATTCCACACCTTCTTTTTCTGGATAAAAATAAGAGTGAGCACCATTCAACTGTGTTGCGGCCCTTGTCACAGATTCCAGTGAGAATCTTCTTCCTTTTGCTTCATCTTCCTTTCATTAGTTACAAAGTTCTTATAGATGGAACTTGTAGCAGAGTTTTGGGTTAGATTCAGCTGCAAGTTTGTCTAGTTGCTGACTTGCTGCTCTAAAAATCAGACATGCAAGTGTTAGTGGTTTCTCTAAATTCCTATCTATGTTGATGATACTAGCAGCAAATCTTGGACGCCAGCAACAAGACTGCAGTGATGTTGGTTGTGTGACAAACTTAATAAATCTGGATTAAAAAAAAACCAGAAAACACTCTAAATAAAAAGAATTGGATGGAAATAATTGGTGTAATATAGATTTCTCTTTTAGAAGTTCCGGATTACAATCAAAGTGAAAGTGCTAAAGCCTACAAAATATATGCAAGCCTGTTTCGTACTAATCCCCATCACTGTCCTTCCATGAATCCACCTATAAGATGAAAGATCAAATTAATTGATTAAATTTTGTAATTGTTGTTCTAAATTCATCATAGAATCACAACTACTAGAATGTTATATGATGTCAGAGAACCCATAGAGAATCAGGTTTTACCAGTAAAGGAAAACAGATCAACCAAACCTACCAATTGGTGAGAAACGTAGGTATCAAAGAAGAACAATATTTAACATATATGAAACAGTGCATATGGCCTAGGAAATCAACAATCCACTAATTTGAAGATCCAGAACATGGAGGATCAAACAGGACCCACACATAAAATGGGTCAGGCCTAAGCATATATACAGGACCCACACATAAAATGGGTTATGCACTGATGCACACTACATCCAGATTTAGACTTAGAATATATTGGATATGTACCCACTATACGCTACATTAATTCATGTTCCCCACCTGACCTCATACTCAAATCTTATCCCATGATCTTAATATTAGTTTGATCTTATAAAAGAAATACATAATCATGTTTTACTAGTGATTGATATACAGATGTACATTACTTCAACCTGCGACGGATAATATCAACTAAAAAAAATTGTGAGAAAATCACAATGATAATGGAATAAGATGATAATAAATAGTTCATAAGATTTATTTTCAACAACATTCTCTTGGGTCCCAGCCACCTAGGCTGGGGTACCAACAAAAAACCTATAATTTCTTCTTTTTTTTTATTTTAATCTATTCAGAATTCTTTATTTTTCGACAATATTTTTTCAATAACCTCAAATTTAAAATAATATCCTAAACATGATGTTGCAACAATAATGTCATAACTCCTTCCTTATTCAAACCACCTCATGGGCAATTACCAGTACATTTCTAAACCAAGAATTTCTCATAGATTGTGCCATGAAATTGGGAGTCATTGACCCTACTAAAGTCGTATATGTGGTCCATTCTTTTTGATAATCATATTAGCTTTTAAAATCTTAAACTTACCAGCAATAAATCAGGTGAGAAACACAAGGGTCTACCCCAAAATATTGAGATTTACAAGTCCTGAAATTTCGGGTTATGATTCAATTTAAATGATGGAGTACGTATCTAATCAGCTGGACCCAAGAAAAAAAAATCCACCAAGTCCAGCTTATAAGCAGTCAAGCTTATAATTCTTTCTGCCAAAAAATTCTTTCTTTGATAAAAAAAAAAAAAAACTTTGAATGGGAAGAAGAACACAGTAATGAAACATATCAAGATCCACGAACTAATGAATTCAGAGGAAGAAAAACACGAAAATCAAAGGCCGTTCAAACAAAACAATCAGAAAGAAGCACTTACGATCTTCACCGCGACAATCTTCTAATTGAAAACAGGGATAAGAAGAGAAATAGGGAATTGGAACTAACCGAGAAAGGAGGAGCTTAAAATACAAAAACAAGCATGAGAAACCCTAGAAATTGGAGAGTTCGAATGAGAAAAGATGAGACCTTTGAGCTTCAAAAGGCTTCGTTGCTGGATTCCATGAGTGACGAGACCTTTGAGCTTTAAACGGCTTCAAAATGCTTCAAATCATCCATTAAAAATCAGATATCAGTAAACTAATTCAAACTAAACCACAATCTCAACAGAAAAGTGAGATCAAGAAGGAGAATCAAACCAGAGCTCTTGATCAGTCGATTGATGTTTGGATGCGTCGATCGAAGAACCACAAAACCCCAAAAACGAAAGAAGGGCCTGGAGAGAGAGATCGTAAAAGATCGATGCCGAATGGCGACTTCAAAGAGATCAAGACTCCATGACCGAGCGACAAACTTGGGGATTATGCTTGGAGAGAGGGCCGAGAGAGAGCAGCATAGCGATGGTGATTAGGGCATTTTTCTGGTGGGTGTCGTTTGGTCTGGTTACTTTGTGATTAACTAAAAGCTGATGTGAACATACAACGGCCTTAGAGGCCGTCGTTTTTTTTACCACACCATCGCGAGTCACTTCTTTTCCTCATAAAAAGTGAAATCTCTTCAAAATACTGGTCATAGATTTTTACAAATCTTACTTTTATACTCCAAACCCAACAATCATCACAACAAAAAGATCCAACAGGTTGCGCGCGCCTCATATTCAGTCATTGTCTCTAATCAAAATCCACAAAAACTCAAGAAAATCAACATCTTATGGTTTGATTATTCCACCCTAATCAACCCCAAAAGTCCAACCAAATTCACCTCAATCATAACTTAAATTTTTTCTTCTCCTCATCCACTGTTTTCCCAAGCTCCCGAGCAATATAAACCATTGTAAATTCGACACATCCAACGTCAACAAACAACTTATAAAAAATTAGACAGTAAAATAATGATTTATTAGCCTATATGTATTAATTAATTTAAATGTCTTTATTGTATTATTATATGTTCTTATAGTATTGGATAACTAAAATGTTGCCATCATCAAAGTAACTAAATAAAAAAAGGGCAACGAACTTTTCTTCTTTTTTGTTGTTTTATATTTTTTTTGTGCTATTGGAGGGCTATCAACCCTTTGGGCTGGACTAATTCCTCCGGGTCCGGAAGGAAGCCGGGTAAACTCCTCTATAGCCCAAAGTGTGGTAGTGCAGTTTTGAACCCACAACCTTCGGGTATAAACCGTGGTCCTAAGCCAACTGAACTATCTCTTGAGGCTGGCTCTCAAAAGAGCTAGCATAAGATTTTTCAACACCAAAATTTGAGCATACAGTGCAACCAACTTATCATCTACTAAAAGCAAACACATTAAATAATATGAACACCTACAATGGTTCAGGTTTTAAAAGTGCAACCAACTTTTACTTTTGTGGAGGAGACACAAATTACATTATGATGCTTGCCACTGGCTCTTACAAAGAGCATAAGATTTTTCAATACTAAAATTTGAGCATACGGTGCAACCAACTTATCATCTACCAAAAGCAGACACATTAAATAATATGAACACCTACAATGGATCGGGTTTTAGTATTAGTTGTTGTATGTTATGTGAGACAATGGCTCACAATCCCTATTTATAGACATTACATACTGAATTACATTTGAAATGTATTTAAAATCCGCAATAAGATAAGATGTACACGTCATTTTCATTGTACCACTGTATCATATAATTTGTATTACTGTAGCTGCTGCAGCGTTATTGCTTCTGACATCTGAATGTAGGTGCTATAGGTATAGCTGTAGCTGTATTGTGTGCAGTACGGTGGCCACAATTGTTGACTTCTGCATAGTGAGAGAGATGAAATACCGGAGGTATGAACCTTCATTTGAAATGGTGATGTGGATCACCAAAAGAGGAGGACCACCGAAGCCCCTTTTGTTGACTTTGGAATTCAATTTGATGTTAGTTTATTCATTGATGTTTTCTCATACACATGAAATGGAGTTATAATATTACCACCATAAATGCATTATTTGTCATGGAGATGTCATTTAATGTACTTTTGAGATAAAATGCATTTTTTAATGGTTTTAAGCCATTATTGATGTTGATGGCTTTAATGAAGGATACCGGTGGAGAGATTTATTAAGGGACATTTGTCACCATGAGGAAAACCTTGTTGTATGCGGGGTTGCATGGAGAGAACTGCCTTTGAGACATCTGTATGGGTGCATTAACACAGCATGGAAATTTGCATGAGCTGCATTGAAAATTATATGGAATGCATTGGAGGGATGCCTGGGCTGAATTTAATCATCAATGATGTATTGATCTGGCTCCTGAGGACTAGAGGTCCATACACCATAATCAATTTCTCTTTGAAATAGCTTGATGAGCTGTCTCTTTGTTCTTCCAGTGATATCAAGAGACGATGCATTTTGGAATTTTTCGAGAATTTCATCAAGAATTGTATGGTCAGCTCTAAAGGGATCATAATACACGAAAGTATTGTCGGCAAGATCTTCATCGATACATATAACATGACGACCATCCTCCAGATTCCCTTGAATGTGCGGGCAAATTTGAGATGTCTTTTGAAATTGATGAACATTTGATTTTGATCTGTTTGAATATTTTAGTATTGTAGATGCTCCAAACTGTAGCTAAGATCTGCAGCGTCTGAAGATTCAAATCTTTCGGTTTGATTCTAGATTCTGTCTAGAAGATATTCATAATCATTGATAGGAATGTTGTATTCTTGACAGAACAAATCTCCATCTTCATAATTCATGAGAGTCCATAATTGATATGGCTGATAAAATCTGGATTCACCTCTTTCTCTCCAAGAGTAGAAGAGTTGTTATGAGAATATTTCTCATGGTGATGCCGAGGCAGCTGAGAGCATATTTGACAATTGCAGGCAACTGTCAAATTATTGCAAGATTATCTCTATCAAGAATAAATCTATGAACTAGACCTTGCTCCATATAAGAAATATCGAGCTCTCCTGCTCGTAAGAATATTTTTGGAAAACCAGTGGCCCAGTTGAGGTAGCATGCTTGATGCATTAAGCGCTCCATTATTTGACAAGATAGAGTTTCATTTCTAATTCTTGCAGCTAAATCATCCGGAAGAAGGATATTAACCTTTTCCAGGAGTTGTGTTATGTATTCAATTGGAGGGATAGATGATGCTGTACATTATTGTTCTAACATTTTGCTTCCAAATATTTGATGTGATTGGCCAGATCAAATAGGTGTTTTCGCATTAGGAAATTGCATTGACCAGAAAGGCTCGCACCCCAAATATTATCAATAAGAATTTGAGAAGCAGTAGAGGGGGCTGGATTGAAGGATGAGAAAGGCATTTGAAAAGGACGTTCTTCATTAGCAAGGATGGATGCTTTATTGGACTCTATTGGCTGTTTGACATTTATCCTTAGACATGGATGTTTCCCTATAGAAAGAGAAATTGAAATAGTTATTGAAAAGCTTTATTGATGCAAGAAAATTGCTTTTGGAAATATGCATATGTATGCAATTAAAAAAACATTCCATTGGTTCGTCCAAGCCATGGGCTTTCTATGAATTCAAAATTTATTGGTTTATCATCAATTACTACATGAATTCCTTTTGTGTCGATGGAAAATGACTGGATTTTTAATAAAAATGGAGTTCCGAGGATGACATCATTTGTTAATACTTTTGTTACGGCGAATGAAGTTTAAATGCATTTCCCACTTTTGCAAACATGTGCATTTGGAATTTTGTAATTGACCATTATATTTTTTCCATTTGCAGTGTCAATTGTATAATTTTTTATTTTCTCAAAATATTTTGTAGGAATTAATCCTTCTTGTATGCAATTTACATCTGCTCCACTGTCAAGTAGACAATCAACAGATGGATTAAATTCTTTAATTTTTAGTGTTATAGTTGTATACCATTTATGATAATGATATTTAGCGATGGAATTGACAAATTCTTGAATTTCATCATCAAATTCTTTTTCGAGATTAGTGTCCTCTTGATTGTTTGTACTGATTTCTTTTCCTAATTCAAGGATTTCAATTCTTGTTTTTAATTTGGTAATTTCTTGAGTTGCTTCTTCTTTTAATCTAGAAATTTCATGTTTTGTTTCAGTTGCTTCATTTTGAAGGTCTTAAATGGTTAGAGATTTTGAAGAGTTCAATTTTTAAGAGAAAATGTATTTCATTGAAATTGATTGAAAATCTTTACTTTTCTGAGGATTTATCTTCAAGCATTTTCCTATAATATTTTCATTTTTCTTCTTCAGATGAAATATGTTCTATTAATTCGAGAAGCAATTCATCTTGAGCATTTAAAACATTTATTGAGAAATATGAGGAAGAGGATGAGGAATCATAGGAAGTTTCGTCACTTTTGCAACATACACATATATCTTGATCATCTTCTGAATTATGAGAATGATAGTCTAATTTATTTATTTTTCTTTTTGAATCTTTATCAAAACAATTATTTGCAAAATGTCCTTCTTTTCCATATTTATAACATGTATAATTAGATTTATTAGTTTTATTTTTTGAAGAAGAGCTTGATTTTCTTTTCTTACAATCACTTCATTCATTTTTTTCTTTTCTTATATTTTTATGTGATTTATATGGTTTTTCATTATTAAAATAATTTTTTCTTCTAGAGCAATAATATGTTTTATTAGTTCTATTACATGGACTTTGTAGGGGTTCATAGCCAAATTGATAGCAAAAATCCCCTAATTCTTGTTTACCAATTTTCTTTTGTTTATGTAAATCTGCTTTAATTTTCATATCACTGCATAACGACATACCTTCATGAGAAATTTTTTGAATTAAATCACCATATGTATAGTTAGCATAATTTAATCTTCCATTATTTTCTTCTAGGAGAACATGTTTTACTTTTTCTGCAAAATGAGTTGAAGGCCTGAAATAAATTTTTCTTTCTAGAAATATTCATTAGAATTATATAATTGAAAGACAAGAGAGAGAAAAACATCTTTATACCATCTGAAATCAGATAAAGTTCAACAACATAGATTGATTAACTGCTCTCTGTATTTTTCTACTTGATAACTAACATTTCCAGAAAAATTGATAAGAATATTATGAATTAATGTTTCCATTGCATTAGAAATAGGTTGACCATTGGCATTAAGAAGAGGTTTGCCTTATTCATTTACTTTGACTGAATTTAAAATACTAGTTCTTTGGATTGGAGTAAGATAATATTCCCACCAGCCATGAGTTGACCGGAAAATCCTATAATGATTGAGTTTATGATTTCAGCTTGTGTATTGCCATAGATCATTCCTGCATTAGTACAAAGAACCATGTTTCTTAAAATATTAAGAATTCCATATTCGGTGAGTCCATCAATGTTCCATTCTACTAATGAACTACCATCAAATTTGCAATTGGCTATATCAGGGATTTCTTCAAATTTTAAATTCATTGGAGACGGTCTACTATAATAATTCTTTATTTTTGATGTATGAGTTTTGGGGGAGAATATTCTATTGATTTGAGGAATATGAGTGATATATTGATTGTCAGATTCGTCATTAGATTTATCTGTATTAAAGTCGGAGCAATTAGGAATTTTTGGTCCTTCTACAACCATATTTATTGATTTTCCTTCATCAAGTGGATCTGTTCTTAGGGAAATTTGAAATCTAGTCGCGTACCTGACTCCATAGCGTTCTCCTGATCTGAGCCGCTATCTTTGATTGAGGTTTTAGTACACTCCTCTACTATGGTCTTACTACGTGATATCGATGGGGAATCAATGTATTGTGTAGAGAGGAGTTGTAACCCTTAAACCCTATGTAGGATTTCCAAGACAACTCCCTTTCCATCCTTGAGTCCTAATTTAATTAGGATTTAGATTCCTTTTAGCATAGGAAACTCTTTTAGGTTAACAACTTTCCACAAACAACAAAGACATTTCTAATAAGGAGGCTTACTAATATTGGAGTCTTTATGTGAGTTGGTCTTCTAAAGTGGGGGACCTACATCGGTGTGTGGACATTGGGTCACACTTAAGAATATTTTTCGGTACCTAGCTAAGAGAGCTGGCTCCGGCAATAGACTCCAAACAAGCCATGGGGTTGCCAACAACTACTCACGTCGGAAGGGCGAGGAATTGGATAACCAACCAACTTGGCTATCCCTTGTTCCCCACTTCGTTGAACTTGTAATCGACCCACATGATGGGGCTTAATTTAGTGGATGACACCATAATGGAGCCCACCCGTAGAAAAAATGAATAACATAAAATTATGATTAATATATTATTAATCATATGGTCAGTCTTATGGTGAGATCAACTTGGTGGAGGACTCCAAAATGAGGAACGATTAATGCATTATTGATCATATGATCAGTATTACGATGAGATCAATTTATACTTTTTTCAGATAGGAATATCCTTATATAGAGAGGCTAGGGCACACATTTTGACTGGTTCTTATTTTCAACAGATAGGCCCGTTATAGAGCTTATCCAAGGATTTAGACTCAAGAAACCCATAAGCAATTTTATAGGTGATTAGCCCCACATTCTTGTTCTAATTGATGGTATGATGGTTTCAACCAACAATGAAGGGCCTCTTAAAGATGGCACTCAAGAAAAAAAAAAAAAAAAAAAAAAAAAAAAGACCACCAGCTCTCCAACCCAGTGCTCTCACTTTTAAATTTCCATACCCAAGTGATCTGCATGCAAGTTGGCCCCTACTCATTTTTGCCACCTTGCCTTCTTAATGTGAAAAGTTCAAAAATGTATTGTGAATAGCCCAAATAAATGCTAGGGGTAAAATAGTAATTTTGTTTTCTCTCATCCCCATACATTAAGCACTCACCTTGATGGCATTTATTATGGTAAAGGTGGCCATTTTACTGGTTCGTTCTTTCGTTTCAAAGTAGCCAGTCAGAGGCGGACCCACGTTTTCATGACCTGGGACGGTCGCCCCAGGTCAAATTTCAAAATCTTCTTCAAAAAGTACTGGGCCTTGGCCCACGCCCCACATCAACAAAATCCTCGCCCCATATCAAAAACGTTGAACAAAAAAAAAAAAAAAAAAAAAAAAAAAACCAAATCCTCTTTCGACCTTCCCTCTTCCATCGAGGCTTCGACAGTTCAATGACCTGAAGTCTTGAACTCTTCTTTTTTCGAGTGCAAGCAGATCTCTCGCACTTCTCGTCGGACATCTATGAGGATCCTTGAGCTTTAAGTAACTCTCTCTCCCGCTCTTTGTCACCTCTCTCTCCCTCTCCCTCTCTGGCTAGGGTTTGTGTAGTTTCCTCTATTCTTTTCCTTCCTCTCTTCCTCCTTCGCACATTAGGGTTTATGTTTTAGTTTTCTTTTTTCTTTTGAAGTAATGATTTCAGTGCCCTTTGTTCTATTAAAAAGGAGAAAAAGAGATTGAGAAGAATATGTTCTCTCTCTGTCTCTCTTTCTCTGAAAAAAGGAGGAAATTATGGAAATCAAAGCGTAGAGATTCAGATATGAACTTTCTCGGACCGGGTTACTGACCTAATTCGGGATCAGGACTCAATTTGGACAGATGATGATTGGTGTCAATACCATAGAACATAAATTTATTTGGCTAATACGTGCACGAATTGAATAAGGATAATATTACTCGTGCACGTGATTTCTCACAGGTGTCCGCGATGAGGATATCACATCAATAGAATATTTTTGTTTAAGTGTGAAAGCGTGTAGCAAATCAAATTCATAAACTCATTCCAAGATAATAAAAATGATAACTCATATAAACAACTTGATGTCAGAGTGAGCAATGATCATTATAGCATTTTCTCAAAAGTAAAGTTAAATGTTTATACAAGATCAATTAATTATCACTCCCCAAAAATAAAGGCCAACAAAGGCAAGTACAACCAAAATAATTCCCCAAAAGAATGAGTTAGATACAATCCCAAAATGTTTCCTCTCTCAAGGCAACCGAATGTCTAAACGACATCATCGACTTGCCACTCAACTACTCGATTCGGCTCTCCGGCCGCCTCCTCGTACTTTTACTCGGGATGACCGGCGTCTGGACCTGAGGGCCAAAGACTGTGTCAAACACAACGGTCTGGCAGGTGGGTGAAAGGATATGTCAACATAAACATAATTGAATTTACCTTAAAAAACATTGGAACCTGTTTGAACAAAAATTCCTATGAATGGAATAAATCATTTATTTAAAAACATATAGGCAATATAAAAGCATGTAAAGGTACCAATGAGCAGGGAACTAGCAAGATGACAACCACACAAAACTAAATCCTCAATCACCGAAGTGATGAGAGTACATCGGGGCGTTGATCTCTAACACATGAGGTGATGAGATTCAACGATATATATATATATACATATAATTATACGGGACGGGACCACGGTAGCGAACCGGGTATCTGGATGGGACAAGATCCAAACTGCTGCTGGCGAGACGGGATGGGTGACCTCCAAGTCGGTGGATCAAACCGTCAAGGTCGTCCAAGCTTAAGTGGTGCCGACTCATATGTCACATAACAGAAATCGGGACATATATAAAATACATATGATGCAAATACATAAACGGGCGGGACGGGGTGCTCATAGGCACAATTATCACTTCATTTCGGGCAATGTGTAACCGGGCTAGCAAAATGCTGCAAATGTAATTTAAGTGGTTTTGGGCATTACAAGTCATATAGCATAAATTTCGGGAAGTGCATAAATACAAAAGTTTGAGTAATATAGAACACGACTCTATTTCCAAAAATTTCGAGGCCAAGTATCAGGATTTAAGATTTGTTCCAGGTGAATAGGGGTCCCATATGTCAGTTTCAGTAAAAGCTTGGTACTCATTAAGTTTTGGAGACATTCTGGGCTCCCTATACACCTTAATAATTTCAAAAACTTAAATAGATCTTCGTGATGGGACTTATTTCTGAAACGGGCTTCATACATTGTTTCTAAATTCCTTTATTACAATGGGGCTCCCAACAAACCTTTCCAAACATTTAAACATTAAATTTATGCTCCCAACATAGCCGTAGGTGAACAGTACACATCGCTCGAATGGATACTGAAGTTTGCTCGAGTGAAGTGATCTCTGGAAGGGTTCGCTCGAGTGGACTGGGGTTCGCTCGAGCGGACATGTCCAGTTCAAGTTGGCTTGAGCGAACTTTCTGTTCGGTCCAGCTAACTTCGTTCTGGATGGGGATTCGTTCGAGCGAAGTGTCAAGTTCGCAAAAGCGAACTGGCAGAAGACTGCAGAATTGCAGTTCGGGCTCCCTCGTTTTTCCCCCTTGCAAATCTCCTTGAGCCTCATTCTTACACCAAAATGAGAGGCTTAAAACCTCCTTCAAATCCACACAAGCACTATCGAAGCTTCCACAAAACATCCATCCAATCACCTCCTTCTCAACACATTCAAGCACAAGAGAAAGAGAAAGGAAACCCATCATTCACAAAGATTCATTTGTGCTATAAACAAGTGTAAAATAGAAGACTATGAGTCAACATTTCCAAGACATTAAATGAGCTAACAAGGATCTTCATTTGTGTAATTCAAAATCAATGAAATCAATAAGAATAAGTATGAATGAAAATAATAATGCCAATCACATTTCTCATGAAAAACTTCTAATACTCAAGATATTTATTCATCCACTTGCATTGGGTCCAAGCTAGCAAATCAAGCTTCTAATCACAATCTTTCAAAGTCAACCTACAAACAAAATAAAAAAACTCCTAAATACAAACCCTAAATGGTCAAAACCAAGAATGGGGAAAGCTTGCAATAATGGAGGTAGAGCTTCTCTAAGGTTAAAATAACAGAAATCTAGGAGAGAACGGTGATGGCTTACTTGTAAAGTCTTCAAATGGGCAAGAATAGCTCAAAGGAAGCTTCAATGTGGTTAATTTTCACTTCTAATGGCATCCAAAGAGAGTTCTCAAGGAGAGGAAGAAGATGATGACTTCCACTTAGCTGTTGGTGCAATATTGGTAGTGGGTTGGAGATGGAAGAGCAAGAAGAAGAAGATAGGAAAAACCCTAGCTTGAGTTGCTGGAATTTAGAGCTGGAATAGGAAGAAGAGAAAGAGAGTTCTTCTTTCATACAAGTGAAGATGGGCTCCACTATAAGCAAATCTTGTCGGGTTAAAAACATACTTTTAGGGACATCGGATGCGTTCGACGAAGAAGGGAAAAGTGATTGACGAAAAATCTAGTTTTTAAAAAGTATATATTTCAAGGGTTTTGAAGACGTCAAAATTTGAGTCCAGATTTGGTGTAAAAAGACTGTTATACCCTTGGTGTTGGGAAAGTCGGATTTCGGGTTTTGGACGGAAACGGGACTAATACGAAAGTTGTAGAGATTAACGAGATGAGTCAAATGAAGTCAAAACACGAATTATTAAAATCTTGAATAATCCCCCATTTACACGTAAAGTCACAAAAGGAACCCCCAAAGGGTCTCGGTAAATCAAGAAGGCACTCAAAATTCTCCAAAGCTATTTAAAAGCTATTCTAATCCAAACTTAAATCAAAATCCACAAATTTCACTTAAGGCTAAAATAAGAATTAATTAACACTAATCGTGGTCACTCGAAACGGGGTCATCCAGCTTTCAAACATGAAGAGCCGCAGAGGGCAATTGTAAAAAAACTTAGTTTTGGAGTTGAGATGACTTTTGATGAGAGAAGCGTATGTTAGTTGATGTCCAATCGTTAATATGTACTTCTTTCTTCAGGCTGATACCCAAATTTTTTGGAGGTTGTGAACCCTTTATTTTTTGAGATGATTGGTTTGCCCTCATTTTTTGGGAGACTTTTTTGTTTTCAATAGACTTCTCTTATACTGTAAATTTTGGAGAAATGAATAGTCATCATTTCAAACAAGAAATATGTTAAGTTGATATAGTTAAATATTTTGCGTCTATTTGTATGGAATACATTTTTTTTCTTGTTATTGTTGATGGAAAAAAATTCTAGCAAAAGTTTAGTCCCACCTAAACGAAAATCCTGGGTCCACCCCTGTAGCCAGTAGCCTTCGTTTGTGTACCATTTCTCTATTTAATATATTTGTTATAGTCATCTAGCTATATCCCATCAAGTTCCAAAATCCTGTGGATTGGTCCATGTTATCAACTCATTATCTAGTAGTAACTTCTACCCAAAAAAAAAATAATCTAGCAGTAACGGAAAAGCACATACAACAAAGGTTAACATGAAAGAGAAGAGTCTTTTATTATCAAATTTATTAGGTTCATGAACACTACCGCGCTCATGGTGCACTCAAGGTGGAAACACAAAGCGACGCTAAAAGGACTAAAATCAACACACCAACAGGGAGGCTCCTCCGTATAACAGCCTCCTTTATTATGATGATGATGAGACACACAACAGTAGTAGTACTGGCCAAAGTGGAGAGTCTTCAAGGTAAAGTCAGTTTGTCCCACTTGAAGACAAAACCTCCTAGGTGCTTCCAACCTACATGAACCTGCCCCAACTTGTCCTCATCAAATGCACTCCAAATGAAGGTTTCAAGAGCGTAATTGTGCTTGGGAGTTCCGTCACTGACGTGCACATTCAGATTGGCGATGTAGTCCTTGGCGTTTTGGACCGTTGCCCTTTTATCGCCTGGTTTAGCTTCACGTGGCCAGCCACTTGCTACCACAATTTTTATATCAGGAAAGCCCATGTTACTCATAGCACCCACGAAGCTGTCCACGATGGCATCAAATACAAACTTGTAGTCGGTGCCGTCTAGATCAGTAAGGAATGTTTTGGCGTTACTCTTGAGAAGGAAGTTGTCATCGTCTACCTTCACTTCAAGAGGGACATTATCCATTTCAAAGTAGGGCATTACTTTTATGAAGAGTGTGGAGGTAACCTTTTTAAGGAATTTAAGGATAGCGCCTAATAAGTCTTTCGAACCGAACTCGCACTTGGAGGGAGAAGTCCCGACGTCGTATGTGGAGGCGAAGCAGGACTTGTCTACAAGCGTGGACACCAAGATCTTATGATTCCTAATTTTGAGAGCGGCATGCATGTTTTCCATCGCCGGAACTAAGTCCATACCATCCTCATCGCTTATATTGGACAGGTCACCCACGCAAACATGAGTGAAACCAACGTTTGGATAAGCTGATATGTTATCTTTAACCCACTGGTTTGCAGCATAAACGTCGGAGGACAAGCCCTTGATCTTGGAGTTTGGAATGCCCAAGATGACTTTGATTCCCTGATTGTTGAGGGCTGATAGAAGTTCATTGTCCGGCTCAGAAATCCACATCTTTGAGTAGTTATTGTCTTTGAACATCTTCACAACCTGCGCTGCACTGGGTGAGTTGCTCGTCTGTCTCCCATAATAAACACCAAGTCCAGACCCTACATTAGTTGTAGATACATGAGTAAATGGCTAGCAAAAACAAGATAAAATATATGCACTTGATATGGATTGCCTGAGCTACCGGTCGCTTATAAGTCCGACCAGGCCTAATAAAATATATGCACTTGATGTGGATTGCCTGAGCTACCGGTCGCTTAGAAGTCCGATCAGGCCTAATAAGTGACTGGGTCAACTCTGCCCCGAATCAGCCAAACTCAGCCCAAAAAGGGATTGGGTCAATAGAGGCCTCCTCATTGCATCCTAAAGCTCCAAGCCAAATCCTAAACCCTTCCATTCCAAGTTAATAAAGGTAGTCAAAGAAGCATTTATAGATGTCATTTTCTTTCCGGCCACATTCGATGAAGGGTTCCTTACTATATTGAAAAATCTCAACATTTCCCCCCAATTTTCAAAACTTCAAATTGTCCCCAACAATTTTGAGAAATATGAAACAAAATTATGGTTAAATTTTCTAGGTAATGGAAATGAATGCCACAATTTTTAACTATTTTCTTGAAGTTGTAGGGATTCACGCACATAAAATATAATTGGATGGTCACATTTTGGGAGAAAACCCTGCTATATGACCCTAGCCACCTGATTACTCAATAGGTTGAGACAAAAATTGCTCAGTCCATCAATTGAGTGAGCTGAATTGGATTCACTAGGCACACTAAGTAAGGTTTTCCAAAGATCCTTTCATGATATCAAACAAGTCATTGCACATAGAAACATTCATACACAATTCAGTGCATTACACTGTTCTAGCCGTTGTCAAGTATACCGTGCCACAATAAGCTTAAGAAAGTGAATGAGAAAGGGGAGTCTATAAAAATAATGGCTGTTTTTTAAATGAAAATGAGAAGAGACTTTAAAATTTACATTTTTTTTTTTTTTTTTTTTTTTTTTTTTTTGGGGGGGGGGGGGGGGGTGGGGGGTTTAATGGGTGTTATGGGTGAGACTTAATGGGTGTAAATGAAAATGAAATTAATGAGAAGAGACTTAAAAAAAAAATACATTTTCTTGCGGTGTGGGGCGGCAGCTGATTAAATTCAAAAAATAGATCTTTTTTTTTTTTGTATAGTGTGTGTGTGTGTGTGGGTGGGGGGGTGGGGGGGGAGGGGGGGTGTTGAGAGAATATTTTTAAAAATTCTACCAAACAATCCCTCACAATTTTCAATGAGTTACTTTCATGTCATGCATGGCATAAAGGATATTTCATTGTGCACATTGAACATTACGTCCACAATAATTTATCAAATGATCATAATGCAAAGAAATTAGTGGCATTTTTTAATGCCCAAATGGATTTTTTTAGCAAATTCCACAACCATTCCACATCTTTTCCTCCGGCTGCATAGGTTAAAAATTCAGATTCCATTCTGGAGTGAGTTATAAAGGTATCTTTTTTGGACCTCCAAAAATATGGAAGCACTTCGATCCAAGAGTATATCTCTAATCACTCCTAGATTGGAATCATCTGAACAAATAATCCAAAAATCGTTGCTCTATCCTTCTAGAACCATAAGATTACAGAGTGTTATCTGCGAGGCACATCATAAGCGAGAATGATCAACAATATAAAAAGTTCAATAAATAAATTTTAAATCAGCATAAAAAATGGCCCACTGTTCCCTAAAGAGTCTTTCTCAATTTTCAGTTACGAATAATACCCATCACTTCACGGTTAAAGAGTTAAAAACTCTTAAGAAAATGGTCATCATTCAGTCATTGGATCAGGCACATAATAAAAGTATTTATGAAAGGGGCCCAGTCATTTTGTGAAATTTTCTAATTTCAGGGGGTACTAAGTTGGACAACTATTGCACGTTCACATTGTCCCCTCTCAAAGTCAGAAAAATTAAAAAAAAGAGGAATTTACGGCATAGGTCCCCATAGGACTCCATACCACTCTTGAAGTCCTAGAAACACAGTATTTATGGATAAGGTCCTCAAAATACGATTTTGTATTTATTTTTGTCGTTTAGCGAATGATCGATATCGACCATTATGCGGGAACCCATAACTTCAATATGTACATCTTTCCCTCATCATATTCACCATTGTATCAGAAACATTAACTTCACTCCCTCCACTGGTGTTCTCTCTTGCAGTCGCGATTTTCTCACTTTTCATCATCAAACATCCATCTCCTCTTAACAATCAGTCCCGTTTTGGGCACCAATTTCACGTGAGAACCCTTGCTCCACAAGTTTCAAATCAAACCCATTCAAACCCAACACGTCTTTTCTGCAATTTTCTTGATGAGTTTCTCCTGAAATTCTAAAAATCCCAACTTGGGCTACTTTCAAATCAAAATCAGAATCAAATCCATCAGAGTATGTAACTTAGTACTAATATCTTGATGGGTTTATTGAGAAAATCCACATTCAACCCCATTTGGAACAGACCCATCTGGGTATGGATTCTCATTTTGAACAGACTCACCCGGCCATGGAGCATCACCAGCAACCAAAGGAGAAAACTCATATTCGTCTTTTTTCTTGTTATTTCGCGATATGGTCGATATCGACCATGCAGGGAAAAATGCCTTTCAGTTATATGGTCGATATCGACCATACAGGAAAAAATGTATTTCAGTTATATGGTCGATATCGACCATACCACTAAACGAAAAAAAAAATAAAAAAATAAAAAAAAAATACGAAAACGCACTCAGGGAGCCTTATCCATGTCCATGGTGAATACGGCACCTTCGAAGTGGTATAGGGTCTTATTGGGCTCTATGCCGTAAATTCCTCTAAAAAAATGAGCCACAAATTTCCTAATATAAAATATATGCAATTAAGATGGATCACATCAGTTACTAGCCGTGCCTTCTTTAATATAATAAATGTCCCCACACCATATTGGTGTTTGCAACCAGGATACTGGCAAGCCTCCAAGATAAAACTAATCTACCGCATGTTCGCATGTTGGACTCAGTTATTTCCAATTTTGAACACCAATGGTCCCACCACCCAGAACAGTTAGGGCTTATTTGGTATCTCTACTCTTTTTTTTTATAGATCCATCTAAAATAGAGCCATTAAAAAAAGAGCCATAAAAAAAAGAGGCTAGAATAAAAAAAACGCATTCATGAATCTATTTTAAATACCTCGCCTCTATATTTTAAGACTCAAAAGCTCTATTTCTCATCTGCCCACTTTTGGAGCATTTGGATTTTAGAGGATTTGCCTCTAAATGTCTAAACTGGACAGAGTCTAGAATTTTGTGCCAAACGCTCTAATTGTTCAAACCTCTGTCTGATTTAGACATTTAGAGAAATAGAAGCTTGAAATAGAGATGCCAAACATGTACTTAGTATGAGTTAGATAAGATCAAATAGTGTATTGACCTTTTGGAATTCTGAAAATGACATGTATTTAAAAGGTGTAAATGGTTGTTTGGATGATAATTAGTATATCCATTCGAATATTAGACATTAGGGCAATAACTACCACTTGGTAGTTGAAATTTCCGTTGAACTCTTGGCCCACCAACTCCAACCTGCCCCATTAGAAGTCTGACTCGGCCCAATAAGTGATTGGGTCAACTTGGCCCAGAAGCAACCCAACTCAGCCCAATTAGGGATTAGGTCAATCTGGATCAGGCCCGTTAACTTGCGAAACTAAACCTCGTCATTACAAGCCCAAGCCCAAGACCAAGGCTAAACCTTTCCGTACCAACTTGATAGATTGACTCAAAGAAACATATATAAATGCAATTTTCCTTTCAACAATATCCAAGGTGGGATTCTAGTAATGAAGCTGGTTCTTTCCTATTTTCAAAATCTGTAACATAAATACTCTCAAAAAACAAGCATTTTGAACATGATACTAGAGTAAATGTGGTTAATACATATCTCAAAATAATGTCCCATCTTACGCCATCTTCATGTGAATGGAAGAGGATAGATAGGCATTAATTATTTAACTAATATGGTCTATTTGGTTAAAAATATCTCTTCATGAACGATAGATGGGATGATTCAAATGATTATTTTGAGAGAGAAAGAGGTGAATCAGTTATTTTGAGAGAGCGAGAGGGAGGAGAGTTTCAGACCTGCCATTGTGAGTTGATGCTGGCAATACTTTTGAACTCGGAAGAGTGCACAGAGGAGAAAGGAGAGAAGCTGACTGCTATGGCCTGAACGTCTGTCTGCCGCTTAAATAGAGAAAAACAGGAGGGCAGGAGTAGGACCATGGGCGGTGGCACACTGATCTCAGTGGGGTCAATTGACCCACTGAGATTTGAAAAAATATTTAAAAATAAAAATTTTTATCTCATGGATTAAAATTTTGAATTTGACTCCATATAAACTTTTGAGTTTGACCCCACTCAATTTAAGTGTTTCACTCCCACATTAGCTAACTTTACACCTTTTCTTTGTTGTTGTGGTAGTGAACTAAAGTCACCACAAAATACCGACCACCTAAGTTAATGGGCCAACTGTCTATCAAAATATATAAAAAATTAATGGGCCCACATTTCTAATATGCGCTCTAACAAAGAGTTTTTAGAACTTAAAAGAATTGGTGACATTGCTAAAAAATTAGTGAAGACAAAGAAGGACATTGTCTACCAATTGGTTTATTCGCTTCTAAAATTGGTGTTGATTTTACCAGTAACAACTGCAACGGTAGAAAGAGCTTTTTCAGCTATGAAATACATATATAACAGGTTGCAAAACCAAATGGGAAATCAATGGATGAATGACTATTTGATTGTATATATTGAAAAGAATGTTAGTTGCTAGTGTTGATAATGAAGCTATTATGCAACAATTTCAACACAGGAAAACCTGTTGAGGGCAGCTGTAGGAGTTTATGTATTTGGATTTTCGTTTTTGATTAAGAACTATTGGTAACAATGTATTAAAATTTATGGGTTTTTTTAGAATTCAATATTATCTTTGTCGGATTATCGGAAATAAATTATTTAAGAATTTTATATTATATTTATTGAATTATCAAAAGTAGATGACAAATGTTGATAAAGAGAAAAATAAATTTATTCGATTTGCGGAAAATAAGTCTTTTATTGATCCCACTGACTTAAATTTCTAGAGCCGCCAAGGACCGTCGTCGCCTGAATACATTACATCAGCCATTTGATAGACGGAGCAGCACGTCAGCCCGGTGCAATAGCTACTTTTTTTTCTCTGGTAAAAGTTCCAATGGCAGCTTGAAACGGCATTTTGGAAATCTCGTTTCAGAAAAGTGCATTTTATAGGTTAGTTTCACAAAAGGCCAAGTTTCTCACCTTCCTAGAAATATGCAGCTCCCGGACCCACAGAAATCATATAAACAAGCACAAAAGAAATCAATTGGCAACTTGTATACTCAACGACTTATCCATCTACCAAAGGCCGATACATTAAATAATAATATGAAAAAGACGTCACGTCGTATCCCAAAACCCCCAAAGATCTTAAATTTAGAAACTTTAGTAAATAAACAGTGCTACCGACATTTCATAAAGCCACATGTGTGAAGTGAAGAAACAAATTGACTTCAATGTCACGTTCTAAGTTTTTGATGGGATTCTAAAATTGGTTGCCACCATCAACTTGTCATAAAGCCACACATGTTGTGTGTAGTGAAGAAACAAATTGACTTCAATGTCACGATTGTCGTTTTCAAGTCTTTTATGGGATTCTAAAATTGGTTGTTACCATTAACTTGTCATATAAAGCCACACATGCTGTGTGAAGGGAAGAAAGAAATTGACTTCAATGTCCCTTTCCTCTATTACAAATTTTCAAAGTGAAAAGCCTAAATTAGGGTTTTCACCTTTCTTAGGTCAATCCCAAATGTACCAAATGCAAACTCTCCATTCTACATCAAATGGACTCCACTAGCAACGACGACACCATTGTCCATTTTTTTTTTATCTAAGAGGAACAATATTCACTTCTTTTCCTCATAAAAAGTGAAAATCTCTTCAAAATACTGGTCATAGATTTTTACAAATCTTACTTTTATACTCCAAACCCAACAATCATCACAACAAAAAGATCCAACAGGGTGGGCCTCATATTCAGTCATTGTCTCTAATCAAAATCACCCTGCCTAATACACAAATTTCCATAAAAACTCAAGAAAATCAACATCTTATGGTTTGATCATTCCACCCCAATCAACCCCAAAAGTCTAACCAAATTCACCTCAATCATAACTTAAATTTTTTCTTCTTTTCATCCACTGTTTTCCCATGCTCCCAAACGATATAAACCATTGTAAATTCAACACATCCAACGTCAACAAACAACTTATAAAAAATTAGAAAGTAAAATAATGATTTATTAGCCTATATGTATTAATTAATTCAATGTCTTTATTGTATTATTATATGTTCTTATAGTATTGGATAACTAAAATGTTGCCATCATCAAAGTAACTAAAAAAAACAAAGGGCAACCAACTTTTTTTTTGCTATCGGAGGATTACCAACCCTTTAAAGGGTTGGACTAATCCCTTCGGTCCAGAGGGAAGCCGGATAAACTTCCCTGTAGCCCTATTGTGGTAGTGCAGTTTCGAACCCACAACCTCCAGATGCAAACCGTGGTCCTAGGCCATCTAAGCTATCCCTTAGGGCTGGCTCTCACAAAGAGCAATAGCATATGATTTTTTAACACCAAAATTTGAGCATAAAGTGCAGCCAACTTATCAACTACCAAAAGTAGACACATTAAATAATATGAATACCTATAATGGTTCACGTTTTAAACGTGCAACCAAATTATCAACTACCAAAAGTAGACACATTAAATAATATGAACACCTATGATGGTTTAGGTTTTAAAAGTGCAACTAACTTAACAACTACCAAAAGTAGACACATTAAATAATATGAACACCTATAATGGTCCAATTTTTAAAAGCACAACCAACTTATCGGCTACCAAAAGTAGACATAATAAATAATTTGAACACCTATAACGGTTTGGGTTTTAAAAGTACAACCAACTTTTATATTTGTGAAGGAGAGTCAAATTACATTATGGTGCTTACCACTGGCTCTCATAAAGAGCATAAGATTTTTCAACACCAATATTTGACCATACAGTGCAACCGACTTATCATCTACCAAAAGCAGACACATTAAATAATATGAACACCAACAATGGTTCAAGTTTTAATAGTGCAACCAACTTTTACTTTTGTGGAGGAGACTCAAATTGCATTATGGTGCTTACCACTGGCTCTCACAAAGAGCATAAGTTTTTCAACACCAAAACTTGAGCATACTGATATGTCCACACAATTAGGTCATTAGGTCATCATTTCATAAGCATTTGTGGACTTAATTAGGTTTAATTACATAAATTACACTCAATTTCATGATTTCATGCGTTTGGGATTATTTTTTGTCAGAATTGGTCATAATTCATTGAATTGCATGACTTTTTTGAAATTAAGGTTTTTCATCTCATTTATCACCCCAAAACCAGTTTCTTTTGGCTTCACCAATATACCTACTATTTTTGGAACCATGTGCTATTTTTGGAAAGTTTGTCATTTAGGTGCATCATTAGGCATGTAGGGTTTAATGCATGATTCATGTTTAATTTCTTGCACGTAATTTATGTTAAATTTATTTCTTTCAATTTGTAGGAGAAATCAACATGGGACCTACATTGATGAAATTTGAGAAGAGAGGTCAAAGGAAAGTCAAAAAAGCAAGCAAGGAAAGAGTCCAAGCATGCTTGGAAATCCAACATGGCCCCCACACACCCCATTGCATGCCAACATAGAAGTTTCTATTTGTGCACAATTATTCTCAAATTTTTCAGGGGCAGCAATTTAAAATGGCCATAACTCTTAAACCGAGTGTCGGATCGGCGCAATCTAGCCACCGTTGGAAAGATCTTTTCGAGTAGATATCTGTGGAGCTCAAGATTGCATACATAAGAGCTATATTGAGGGAGATATGACCACAAGAAATTTTCTGCTACAGTTTTAGGTGGGAATTGCAAGAAATCTCAATATTTGGAAAGTTTATTCCTTCTACATCATCATGCAATTTTTAGAGATATTCTTGGAATTATACAAGGAAGGTGTGTGCATCAAGAAACCTAATAAGGCAAGGGGATCTCTCAAATTTAAAAGTCTTTCCAAAGAAAGAAGCTAGATTGAAACCTAAGCAAGAATCTCTACACATAAGGAAACAAGAGGCGCCCTAAAGATGAGAGATTCTTTACTAAAAAAAAGATTTGCAAAAAGCATAAAAGGGAGTCATGGGAAGGGCTGGACGTGTGTAGAATCTTGGAGGCTTTCTCTCTCCATTCCTTTCCACTCCCTTCCACCCTCTCTCTCTAGTCCCCTTCTTCTTCTTCATTCTAATTCTTTAGATATAGATTGAGAGATCATGTTGAGAGAATGATGAAGAGAGAAGAATCTTAATTTTTTGTACTCAAAGAACAAGGAATAAAGACACTACTTGGATTGATTCTGCGTATTCTTTGTGTAAGGAATAAAGACTAAATTCGGACCTGATATGTGAATAGTGAAAAATCCTACACAGTTTTAGCGGAATTAACCCAACTGTGTTTCAAAAGGCGCGATTTAAAAATTAGGTAAACGTGAATGTTTTGGTTCGAAAAATAACAGATTTAAAGTATGATAAATGGACTTTAAAACCCCAGAGTTTCAGCCAAAAATAACTTCGAGAACCATGTCAAACAGAGGCTCAAATAGGGGTAGTTGGACAACCAACGATCAGATTTCCGACAGCAAGACAGTTCAAGTAGGCATCTTTAGGTGATCATATCGTTTTCGTTTTAAGTCATTTTTCCATTCTTCTTTTTTTTGTTGTGTTCATGAATCATCAGAGTATTGGTTCCAGCCATTAGATTTAGGCTCATATCATCTTAGACTAGTCGTACAGTCCAGTAAAATTGGGCATGTGCAAGAGTTTCCATACTTAAAACTTTTTACAGCATGCATTAGATTTTTAGAAACTTGTATAAAATTGCATTGTTAGCATTTAGGGCATTATAGATCATTCATATTTGCATAAAAAGCAATTTTGATAATTAGGATCTAATTTAGGAAATTTTGTTTTGATTTATTTTATATTAAATTGGTTGTTTGATTTGTGTAATATTCTTTTGCAGGTTTTAGTTTAATTAGATTAGGTTTCTTTATTTAGATTAGTGTTTTTATTTTTCGAAAGTTGATATAATTTAATTAGTTTCCATTTAGGCAAGATTTAGTTTTTATCTAGGATAGGTCAAAGTTGGAAAGACTTTCAAAATGCATTGATCCTTGTGAATCGACCTGGACTCACCAGATTATTACTACAATTGCACTCTATACTTGGGGTCCGATCAAGTTTTTGGCACCGTTGCCGGGGAGCGTCAGTAGAGGTAACTTTCTGACTTTCTATTTAAATTGTGCATTAATTTTGGCATCTTGTTAGAAATAGGGGGTGCAAACATGGAATGTTGAAACTGCCCTAATTTGTATTAGGAAAGTGCATGGAAAGTTAGCAATTCACATCATTGATTTTTAGGACATTTCGAAAAGTTACCAAAAATTTCCATTTTTTTTTATTTATTATTTAGGATTTATTTTTGGTAGGACTCTCTAATGGAAGGAAAGTCCACTCAAGGTTACACCAATTGCGTTCTTTGATCACCTCAGTATCTAGGAAAGCCTTATCCCATTGAAGGGAAACATTTTATGTTCGAGGAAAGTGGTTTTTAAACGGGACCGCTGTGACCCCACCACTTTCCTAGGGGCTTACCTGGCTGAGTTGGTTTCATAGGACCGGGTTGGGGGCCTAGGTGCACTCTACAACCTTAAGAGTGATTAGGTATTTGTTCTAAGTTAGTTTTTTTCCATTAAATTAAAAAAAAAGTTTTTTTTCTCATTAAATAAAAATAAAAAAAATTGGCCACCTCAGTATCTAAAAAAGCAGACATATTAAATAATATAAACACCTACAATGGTTCTGGTTTTAAGAGTGCAACCAACTTTTACTTTTGTGGAGGAGACTCAAATTGCATTATGGTGCTTACCACTGGCTCTCACAAAGTGCATAAGAATTTTCAGCACCAAAACTGGAGCGTACTGTGTGTAAGACCCCGACCCAGGTTTGCTTTGATTAGCGTCGTTTTAACCAAGATTAGATCTTAAGTGCGATTAGGTGATGTTTAGCTTAGATTGTGAGCTCGATAGATTTCCAAAGCTTTGGGAATTTTTGAAAGCCGTTGAATTTAGCTTGACATGGGTCGGGGGTGGCCTGTGAGACCCGTGTGTGTGTGGGGAGAGTTACTCTTGATATTCGAAAAATTATGATTTTTAATTCTTTTGATTTGTAAAAATAGTATTTACTACTTTTATGTTCTCTCCGTTCGTTTTCGAAACTCTGAAATTGCATTTTTTAGTGATAAGGGCAAAACAAACTTTTCACCTAGAAATCTGTGCATGAATTTTTAATGTTTGCAAAATCATGTGAAAATTATATTCTTGGAAACTAGATTTTTTGATGATCATTTTACTCTCTTTCGTTGATCTCATCCGGGACCCGCATGATGGGTTTCCAAGCCCTTAAAGTGAGTGGCCTGGTGGGGCCCACACCCCACCCAACTCAAAACATAGCCCACGTGTGTTTCTTCCCCACTACTTCACATGCATGTTTGAAATCACCTAAGTCCAGCCAAGAGCCAAGAGAAAAACTCAGCCACTCTTCACTATTCTCCTTTGCATGTTGATCTTTCTTTGACAAAAATGAAGATTTGAGTGTACCAATCTCTTTCTCATCTTCCAAGCTTTCTATTGGTACCATTTTCAAGAGATTTCAACTGGGATCATCTTCCTCTTGCGGCTTCTCTCCATTATTAGAGTTTCTAGAGGTAAGCAATGGTTTCCATCTTCCATCCATGGCTTTTTGGAGTCTATTAGAGCTCCATTATCATGCATGCAAGGCTTCCCATGGAGGGACCCTTTCTCTTTCAAGAATTTCTTGGTTTTGAGCTCTTTTCATGGGGCTTCTTGTTGAAAAAGGTGCGTTTGGAAGACTAGCTTGATTGCATTTTGAGCCAAGGCAAGTGAATGAATGAAATATGAATGTGCATGTGTTGATTTATGGATTTTTCCTCTTGATTTCTTGTTTTTGAACTAACTGTGTTTAATCTTGTTTTGTCTTGAAGTTTAGTTTACTAAACATGTGTTTTAATGCTCATATATTTTGATGCATTTCATTGAATTCAGTTTCGTCATTGGTTTCATTTAAATTGGTATTTTGTGCTTGGATTTTTGGAAATTGTGAAGTGAATGAATGAGATTTGGTAATTTGGACTTGAAATGATCAAATGGAAGTATTGAATGATGAATTTGAGGAGCTTTTGAGCTCAGTTTATTGTAGGGAAAGAAGTGGGTTGTAAGAGAAATGTTTTGGAGGAAAACGGGGGCTGAAAACAGTTCAAAAACTGAACTGCCGTTGACTGGGCGGTCAGCAGGCAGTCACCAGTCGGTTAGCCGACAGGTGACCCACTGGTCACCGTACAGGTTCGGTCACCGGATCAGTAAGGTGGAAAAATGGGTTCTGATGGGGCGGTGAGCATGTCGGTCAGCAGTCGGCTAACTGACTTGGTCCCAGGCGGCTAGCCGCCTACAAGCCGACAGGTGACCGCCCTCCTAGCGGTTTTGGAGAATGAACAGAAATGAAGGGGTTTTCTGTCCACATCACTTGTGGACCCTTGTTGGTCGATGTGTACACCTTAATATCTTTAATGTCGTTTAAAAATTGGGCATCAACTAAACAAATATTCGACATGGGATTTCAAAGTGTATACTAACTCGATGATTATGATCCCAATTTTTCAATGAGGATTGCGATGTGGAATTATGATTTATAAACCAAATTCTCATTTTGTGATTCGTATCGTCTTGAAAAGAATGTTTCCAAGGTTTTGATTTAAAACCCGTTTGTGAATTATTGTGTGAATTGTGTTTTTATACACATCGTGGCGGGACTACTATTTCATGAACTTTCGCGAATGAGTGTGCATGTACTTGAATATAGAGTGAGTAGTTTCCGGATTTGAAAGTGTCAAACATTGTTTTGAAAGCGTGTGTATTTTGTATCGGCTCCACTCAACTTGGACGACCATTGTCGGTTTGATCCGCCGCCTTGGGTCCTTAAATCTTGTCCAACATTAATTTGGAAAATACGTATGTGCTTGCTTGCAAATTTAGCCCGTTCCGCGACGGGACTCGTGTGTGGTTCTCAGTTTTACTAGGTTACTACAATTTATGATAGTGTCTCACTTCACCATTTCGTGACGGAGAATTTTGAGTGCTCTCGTCACTTTATGTGATGTAGAATGTAGCTCCATGTGGTTGCCAAGGTATTATTTTCAAATGATCGTTTTGATTTTCGAATGATTGTTTTGATTTAACATCTGATCTTATAAATGATATTGTCATTGGAATGCTTTGTTTTATTCGGATTCTATTTATCGTACCTATCACTTATTTAATTTCAAAACTATTAAATTATAGCATGATTGTACTTTATTCCTTTGCCTGCTAGATCATCGTGTCTGACCCTTTCGTTTTGGTGCTCAGATTCAGGTTTCGATGCCCTTGAGGAGGAGCAAGAGGAGGCGGCTGTAGAGTAGCCTGTTGAGCGGGAATGGCAACCCAACGATGTCAATTAGACGTCGGGTTGGGTCTTGAGATGCGAAACACTTTTAGGAACTTTGTTATTAGCCTATGTTGGCTATCTTTTGGGATTGTAAAACTTAACTTTACTTTATGTTTGGTGTGATGCACAACTTGAAACCTTAACTATGATTATGCTAGTTATGTTTCTCCCTCTAACATGAGTCCTTTTATACTCTACTTATGTGTGATGTTACTTGTGTGTTTGCCACGCGCTTCAGCAAATAAATCTTTATGTTTGATAGTGAGATGATTCAATTCTAAAATATGCGTGGAATCCTCACCGTGTGAACCTATGGGAAACGTCGTGGCGCCGGATTAGGGCCTCGGCCCCGGTCCAAGGTCATGACAGGACTGGTATTAGAGCGGGACACGTTTCAGGCAATTAAAACAAACTAGAAACGTAGGGACGTGGCGAGGATTTGTTAGAATTTTCATTAGTTAGTATCGAGTGGGACTTTGGATGCGCTTTCTTCGATATATTTTATTGTACTAACAAGTGGTTTTGCAGCTCAATGCCTCCATGTAGAGACCCAGCCAATGCAATTCCTTCTGGCAGCAATAGTGATGGTGCAGGTTCATCAGGGGACACCCAACTTCAACAACTTATGTGACTGATGGTAGAATAACAACAGAAAGCCAATGAAAATCAGGCTAGGTTCCAAGAACAACAACAGAAGGCCAATGAGAACGAGGCCAGATTGCAAGAACAAATGGCTAAGAAAGATGAGGAGCTAGCTCAAGTGCAAAGGCAGTTGGTAGAGATGTTGGGAAGAAGACCAGAGTCAGTACAGGCTTAGAATATGGGGTCACAGATTGTCATTCAAAATAGGGATCATGACCCTAATACGCCCTTCGAGAAATTTCGGAAGAGTGGCCCAAAGGAATTTATTGAGAAATAAGATCCTTTTACAGTGGATGATTGGTTGTCTCATACCGAAAACATCTTTGATTTTTTCTGATGCACAGACACGTTTAGCGACGACGTTTCCGCGACGGGGTCTGCGCGGTCGCAAAGCGGTCGCTACAGACTATTAGCGACCGCCAATGGACTTTTAGCGACGGCTTTTGGCGGTCGCTAAAAGTCCATTTTCTAGTAGTGCTTGCTCAATTTTCATGTACGAGTAATACCCATCACATTTAGGTTAAGGAGTTTAAAATTCTTCAGAAAATGGTCATCATGCAGTCATTGGGTCAGGCCCATAATAAAAGCATTTACGAAAAGGGTCAAGTCATTTTGTGAAATTTTCTAGTTTTAGGAGCTACTAAGTTGGACGTCTATTGCATGGTCACTAGGGGTGCAAAACAAATCCACCGATCTATAAAACCGGTCCAATCCAATTTGATTTGTGGATTTTTAATCGAAACAAAGGTAAACAGATTGGTGACGAATTGAAAATCTTGTAATCCGTTAGCAACGGATCGGTGATGGATTACACCCTCAATCCGCGGATTCAATCCGATCCATTGACATTAAATATAAATAAAAAAAACTTAAGGGGTTTAAATATAAAGTTAAGAGGTCTAAATATAAAAGAAGAAAAAACCTTCAGGGGCCAAGATGTAAGTCACTTTTACATATAAGTATAACAAATAAAACCCTAAACCAAATTTCACTCTAACCTTAAGAGCATGCTCTTCAAATTTTCATTAACATTAGATTCAACAGATTAAACCGATCCGTTTTGGTCCTCCACGGATTGGATCGGACCGGTTTTTAACAGCTACGGATTGGTGACTGATTTCAAATCCATCAATCCGTAGGTAACGGATTGGTGACAGATTTGACCTAATCCGCACCAATCTGGTCCGTGTACACCCCTAACGGTCACATTGTCCCCTCTCAAAGTCATTAAGAAAAAATGAGCCACAAAAGCATGGCGGCCCAACACTAATCCCATTGATACAAACTCAGGCCCAGTACAAATTTTTGTTGAGAAATTGGAACTCCCTTGATTGTAAACTTTTTGTTGTGGGCCCAAATAAAAATGCCTAAGCAAGTAATCACCATTGCTATCCTCATGCAGGACCCACCTGGTGTCCATCTTACATACATCTCAGTTTGGGATGGGAATAGTGCTGGTCTATTTAGCATGCATTCTGATTTGTGACATTTAGGTATATGGGGTGGATGGCCCTTGATAGACGGATGAATTTAGGATTGATTTTTCGGGGCAAAAAACGCAAATCAAGTTGGTTCCTAACAAGTTTTGGAGGCAGCCCACCTACTAGCCTATGCTTGACTTGGTTCTAACAAGTTGGTGGTGGGAGATGCCTAAATGGGGGCAATTTGTGTTGAGAAATTGGAACCCCATATGCCAATTAAGATGGATCACATCAGAGTCGTGCCTTCCTTACTATAAAAAAGAGATAATTAGCGAAAGGTCTCTCATAGAGGTCTTCTTAGGCATCCAGTTCATCAACTTTTCCTCTAAGGCCTGTAGTCCATGCAGCTTGGACATATTTCGGTGAGAGGTCTCTAGATACGTCACCTCATGAAAAGAGGTCCCTAGACACGCCAACTTATGGAGAGAGGTCCCTATACACGCCACCTCATATATTTTCATGACTGATTTGCCATTTCAATTGATTAGGCATGAAATTTTAAAATTTTAAATTTTAAATCTTCCATTCTCCCTCTTCTTCTTCTTCAATCCGGACATGGACATTGATGGATTGGATCTCAACAGTTGAGATCGATCTCTATTTTTTCTCCAGAGAACGAGATCGCGGTTTTTTCAGAGAAGTAGCTTCGCCAAATGCTGCTGCTTCCTTAGCCCACACGCCGTAGTCAGAGAGGAAGAAGAAGACCCCTGCAACCTTGCCCAGGTTCTATTGTAGACTTGTAGAACACAAAACGAAGAAGAAGACGATCTTCTGTGCCATCGCCGAATTCCCTATACCACCGTCGTTCCTACGTGTCACCGGAGAAGGGGGATCGCCACCGGACGCCGCGCCATGCCATCGCCGGAATCGAGGAAGAAGATAATAGGCTTGCTGCTGTCCGATTTTGGTTACAGAAACCAGAAGGAAGAAGACGACCTTTGGTTAGGCCAGGTTGGGTTTGTCCGGGTCGGTTCTGACCTGGCCTGCTACGGAAGCGCAGCCCACAGCCCAAATCCTTCGCTACTACTGCCACCCAGATGTCGCACCATCTTCGGAGAAAAAGAGCAAGCAGCAAGGCTGTCTTCCTTCATTGCAGCACCGCTAGAGAAGGAAGGCAGCAGGGTTGTTATATCATTTTTGACAAATCTATATGAGTTTTTATGAACTTTATCTGAGTTTTTGTGAAATTTATCTAAGTTTTTGTCAAGTTTTATCTAAATTTTTAACAAATTTATATGAGTTTCTGTCAAATTTTATCTGCGTTTTTTCATTTTTTTTCAAATTTATTTTGTGTTTTGCGCAAATTTATCTGAGTTCTGAAACAAATTTCTCTAAGTTATGGACAAATCTATTTGAGTTTTTGGCTAATTTATCTGAGTTCCAGAACAAAATTTACCTTAGTTCTGGACAAATCGAACTAAGTTTTGGCAAATTTATTTGAGTTTTTGGCAAATTTTCTGAAATTTGGGAAATTGGTTTATCTTAGTTTTGACAAATGTACTTGCATTTTTTCAAATTTATTTTGCATTTTTTAATTTGATTTACGTCTTTTGAAATTTATTTTACATATTTTGAATTTATTTGGATATTTTGAAATTTATTTGTGTCGTTTTAAATTGATTTTCATCTTTTGAAATTTAATTATATGTTTTAAATTTTATTTGGATCTTTTGAAATTTATTTGCGTCTTTTAAATGTCTCTGCATTCTTTTTGAAATTTATTGACGTTTTTTCTTGAAATTATTGCGTTTATGAAATTTATTAGCTTTCTTTATAATTTATTTTTTTAATTTATTTGCATTTCTAATTTTATTTATGTATTTTGAATTTATTTCGTCTTTGAAATTTATTTGGATCTTTTGAAATTTATTTACATTTGTTGAAATTTATATGGCCTTGCATTTTTTTTAAATTTATTGCGTTTTTTAAAATTTATTTGCATTATTTTAAAATTTATTTGTGTGTTTTTAGAATTTATTTGAAAATCTCATTGATGAGATTCCATTGATCGTCATCAATTAAATGGTAGTTGACCCATTATTAATGGGATATCCCACCAATCATGGGATTTGATTAAAGAAATGGTAAGTTAGACATATCAGATATGAAAATGTGTTAGAGGACATTTTGGTTGCCATGACTTTTTTTTGTGAACTATTTGCAATAAAGTCATACTTTGAGGGACCTCCGACCAAACGTCCCTATAAAAAATGCGTCCACATCATATTTGCAGCTAAGATACAAGCAAGCCTCCAAGATAAAACAAGTCTATATCCTCCCCATGTTGGACTTAGTTATTACCAACTTTGAACACCAATGATCCCACCACTCAGAACAGTAAACACTTAGTATAAGTTAGATATGATCAAATAGTGTATTGACCCTTTGGAATTCCAAAAATGACATTGTATTTAAGAGGTGTAAATGGTTGTTGGGATGATAAATATGTTGGGGAATTTAATTAAGGCAAATACACACAATCAATCACAACCACAAGCAATCCACGACATAAGAGATTTACGTGGTTCGACAATTGCCTACGTCAACGGGGCAATGAGGATTTCACTATGCAGGAAATTGGACAACTCGTTACAAAGATTCCATATCCACTAACACTTAGCCTACTCTCTCCCCATAGAGGGTCTCAATCTTGCTTTCACATATGCCCCCTTCTGTGAATGACCAAAATGCCCTTAACTCTAAACTTGATCATTAAACAACCAATGATCCAATCCAGTTAAACCGGAATACAAGACATAAACCTAACAAAGTATATCCATCCTAATATTAGACATGAGGGCAATAACTACCACTTGGTAGTTAAAACTTCCATTGAACTCTTGTCCCTCCAACTCCAACCTGCCCCCATTAGAAGACTAACTTGGCCCAATAAGTGATTGGGTCAACTTGGTCCAGAAGCAACCTAACTCAGCCCAATAAGGATTAGGTCAATCCAATCAGGCCCAATAACTTGCAAAATAAAACCTCCTCATTACTAGCCCAAGCCCAAGACCAAGGGCCAAGGCAAACCTTTCCATACCTAATTGATAGATTTTACTCAAAGAAACATATATAAATGCAATTCTCTTTTCAACAATATCCAAGGTGGGAGACTCTAGTAATGAAGCTGGTTCTTTCCTACTTTGAAAATTTGCAACGTAAATACTCTTAAAAAAACCAAGCATTTTGAACATGACAATTTAGTGAATGTGGTTAATACATATATCAAATAATGCCCCATCTTACGTCATCGTCATATGAATGGACAAGGATGGAGAGGCCTGTTTTAACTAATAAGATCTATTTTGGTTAAAAAATATCTCTTCAACCGTAAACATGTTGGGCTTGAATGGATATGGCTCCACTGAACGATGAATGGGATGATTCAAATGATTATTTTTGAGAAGAAGAGAAGAAAGAGGTGAATGGTTTATTTTGAGAGAGGGGGGAGAGGAGAGTTTCAGACCTGTCATTGTGAGCTGATACTGGCAATACTTTTGAGCTCGCGGAAAGAGTGCAAGAGGAGAAAGGAGAGAAGCTGACTGTTGTGGCCTAATGTCTACCCAAGTGATCCCAATGCAAGTAGGCCCCTATTTGATTTTTGCCACCCTACCTACCTGTTGGTGTGAAAAGTTCAAAAATGTATAGTGAATAGCCCCAAATGCTATGGTAAAATAGTAATTTCATTTTCTCTCATTCCATACATTTTAGCACTCATCTTGATGGGAATTTTTGTGGAAAAGGTGGCCATTTTACTGGTTTGCGCTTTCGTTCCAGATAGCCTCGTTTTGGCTATAGGCATTTCTCTCATTTAATATATATTTTTTTTTTACAGTCATCTCGCTGTATCCCATCAAGTTCCAAAATCTTGTGGATTGGGTCCATCCAGAGCCTGTTATCAACTCATTATCTAGTAGTAACTGAAAAGCACATACAAACAAAGGTTAACATGAAAGAGAAGAGTCTTTTTATTATCAAATTTTTTAGGCTCATGAACACCACCGTGCTCATGGTGCAAACACAAAGTGACACTTAAAAGGATTGAAGTCAACACACATGCAAACACACACACGTATAAACTTAACATAAGTCATGAAAATAAAAATAAAAATCAACACCCATGGTGATTGATGGAAGCAAACGGGGAGGCTCCTCCGTATAACAGCCTCCTTTATTATGATGATATAAGACACAACACTAGTAGCACTAGCCTAAGTAGGAGTCTTTCTTCGAAGGTAAGTCAGATTGTTCCAACCGAAGACAAAAGCTCCTAGGTGCTTCCATCCTTCATGAACCCCCGCCAGCTTGTCCTCATCAAATGCACTCCAAATGAAGGTTTCAATAATTCTGTTCTTTGTTCTTGGGAGTTCCACTTTCAATGTGACTTTTCAAATGCTGTTGTAGGTCTTGGCGTTTTGCACCGTTGCCTTTGTATCGCCTGCTTAGATTCACGTGGCCACCCACTTGCTACCACAATTTTCGTATTTTCATAGCCCAAGTCCTTCATAGCACCGAAGAAGCTGTCCACCATGGCATCAAATACAAACTTGTATTCGGTGTTATCTTGATCAGTAAGGAAAAATGGTAGCGCTGGTATTGAGAAGGAAGTTGTCATCGTTTGCCTTAATTGAGATAGGGATGTTGTCCATTTCAAAGTAGGGCATCGCTTTTATGAAAAGTGAGGAATCCTTTTTCTTTAAGGAATTTAAGGATTTCACGAAATAAGTTTCTTCGAAACTGAACTGGCACTTGGAGGAAAAGTCCCGATGTCGTATTGGAGGCGAAGCTGGAATTGTCTACAAGCGTGGACACCTTGACATTAGAATGCGTTTTGAGAGCGGCATCTAAGTTTTCCATTGCCTGAACTCAAGTCCATACCATCCTCAGTGCTCATATTGGACAGGTCACCCACGCAAACATGAGTGAAACTGACGGATTGATGAGAGGATATGTTATGTTTAACCAACTATTTGCAGCATAAACGTCGGAGGAGAAGTCCTTTGATCATTGAGTTTGGAATGCCCAAGATGACTTTGATTCCCTGATTGTTAAAGCATTCAGAAGGTCATCGTCGCCTGAGAAATCCACATCTTCGAGTAGTCATTTTCTTTGAACATGTTTCACAACTTGCGCTGCACTGGGAGAGTATTGCTCGTTTGTCTCCCATAATAAAGACCAACTCCTGGTTTATAGATACATGAGTATATGGTTAGCAAAAACAAGATAAAATATATGCACTGATATGGATTGCCTATGACACGGGTCACGCTTTTCTAAAATAATAAATGACCCCATGCCAGATTGATTTTTTGCAAACTGGGTTACCTTCGTCTTAGGATAAAGCTCCTTACCAATTTGCTAGTTGAAACTTCATAGTCAAGCTAGGCACACAAAGTCCAACCTGCCCATTAGAAGTCTGACTTAGGCCATTAAGTGACTGGGTCAACTCTGCCCCAGAAGAATCTTAACTCAGCCAATAAGGGATTGGATCAATAAAAGCCTCCTCATTACTCACACTTAAATTGTTCGAGTGGTTAGGAAGTCCCAATAATAAAGCGGAGGTCTTACCCGATACACAGTGATAGTAGGTGGTGTCAATCATAAGGGAGTCGGCCAGTGGCGGACCCATGATTTTTCACTTGAGGGGGCTGGCGATGGTTAAATAAAAAAGTCAACCTTATTGTATTGTACTTTCTTCACATTACGATGGCAAAGAGAAAAACAAATCAATTGGCGTAATTCTAAGAGCTTAATCAATTAAGATCCTAGTAAAGTAATGTGTGTATGTGTCAGTCATGTGATAAGTAATCCTAAGGGCATGTTCATTTGCATAATAAATAGAATGAGATAAAAAATTAAGTTCCAATCTAAAAAAGGAGATTGAAAACAAACTTTGAGCCAAAAATAACAATGAGAATCTCTCATCTATTGATCTTCATTCGTTTATTTGCTTAAATCAAATTAAAACTATTTCCTTAAAACTCGTTCTAAAACTCCTTTCTCATGCCCTACACAAATCACAACTACAAAACATACCAAATATTGCATTAATAATATAAAAGATTAGCTAACAATCCAATACCATACATCCGTAGCTGAAAATCAATAATGACTGATTAGACTCTGTTTCTAATCTAAATATTTGGTTTTCTTTTTTTTTTTTTTTTAATTGTTGAGACATCCCAATCAACTGCCATCAGATAACCATATTCGTAATGGAGATTTTAAGAAAGGTTGGATTTTAGGAAATCTCCCAATCTCTTTTAAATCTTTCATATCAAGAGAACTTCCTTTGTAATTTTTTAGAAAGACGGTAGATTTTCAAAAATTCCCTACTGTCTCTTGACGTCACCATTTCTAAATCCAACGTAATTGTTGTGAGCGAGCAACCAACCTACCAAAACAGCCCTGCAAACTTAACAGCTTGTTTAGAACCCATACACAGAGAAATGAAGAGAAGGCTGTGATCTACCGTGTGAGCGGGAGGGGAATTATGATTTCGGATTTCTTGCAGAGAGGGGGAGCGAGCGGAAGGGTGATGTTTTGGTTCCATGGGGGTAACGGCTTTATTCCATGATGGCTGGTCAACAACCCATATAGCGCCTAATGGGCTTTTTCTAGAGTTGTGGGGGGCTGAAACCCCCATTGTAGCCATACATGGGTCCGCCCGGCGGTGGGGTCGGTGGCCTCCTTGCCATTAAAAGAGAAGGATGGATAGAGCATGTTTTTAACTTAATAAGGTCTATTTGGTTTAAAAATTATCTCTTTCATGGTCAAGACAGTTGTTGGACATTGAATTGGATATGTGCTCAACTGATCGGGATGATGAGAATGGTTCAATGATTTTATGAGAGAGAGAGGAGACCGCGAGAGAGAGAGGTTTGAGAACCTTGTCCATCGTGACTGATAATGGCAATTACTTTTGACCTCGGAAGAAAGTGCAAGGAGGAGGATAGGTATGAGGATGATTCCTTATGGCCTTGAATGTTTACCGCTTAAATTAGAGAAACAAGGAGGGCAGAGTAGGCACCCTCGTGGGGTCCACTATATGTGTAGTCAGCGTCAAGCCAGTTGATGAGGCTACACGTCAGCCCGTGGCAATTGGCAACTTCTGGAAAGCATTTTCCAAATCTCTTTTCACACGTCAATTTAGCAAGTCGGTATTTTGCACTTCCACAATCTTTTAAGAAGACATTCCGAGATTACCCTTATGCTTTTGACAATTTTCTCCCACGGTCTCTCTAAAATGATGTCACTGTGCTTTAATTCTCTCGTCGCTTCCATATTAAGCCCTTCTCTGTCATCTTTATTTTTAATTCCTATTTGTCTAAATATCTAAAGCAGCTACAGGTTTAGAAAATAAAGACTTATTTTTTTTATTAGAATTTCTGAAAGGAATTTGTAATGTTGGGATTTTTTGGACATGATGTGACATTCACATCATGTTTCATAGCATTTGCAAATGCCATATTTCTTCACAAGTATTTTAGAATCTCACCCTAGCTCCTACAGCGTCTCAAATAACCTTTGAGAATTTAAGAATTTCAACTCCTTTGTCTTTTGGTAGAATTTTTGGATGCTTAAGTGCAAGGGAGTATTCAGTAATTCCACTATGTCTGAGAATTTAGAAATTCCCCAAACAAGAACTCCTTGAATTCTATCAAAGAAACAGGCCGAGCATCTTACACACATATCTACTCTTTGCCCTCTACCCACGTTATAGCAAACCGTCTAAAAACCAACAACTCTAATTTGTGCAGAATTAGCCCCTTTTTTTTATTTTTAATTCTAAGAGAGTAAATTAAGATCCAAACCATCGGGATAGATTCAAAAAGTTAAACACGGCTATAAATCCAAATTCTAGCCGTTGGATCATTGTATTCTGAGATATTTGCTTGCTTTTTTGACTTTTGGGGGCCCCAAACACATGATCCGAACCGTTAACCCTCTTAGGAATGTTAAACACGTGCCATGGGGTCAAGTTTCAAAGCTTGATTCCTCATGGATCTTGAGAATGTTGTGAAAAGTCTCAACCATTAAATGTATCAAGCGTTCATTGCTGGGTTGTAGATGTGTCCATAGACCGTCCATTTTTTTCCTTTTTTTCTTAAATTATAGGACCATAAATCATGGTCCAACCCGTTGGATAGATTAAAAAGGTCAAACACTGGTCCAATCTTCATCCGTTGGATCATTATATAATTTTAGATATTTGTAAAAACTAAAACTCCAGGCATTTAAATCTTTCTTTTTTTTTTTGACATGTGGGCCCAAAAAATAAGATACGGACTATTACTTCATACAAGTCCATTTAAACCAGATCTGTTTTATGTAGATCTGTTTCATATAGATGATATTTTCCAAAAAGGACATAAGCCGACCAATGGAATGACAACACGGAGTTGCTCTTCGGTCAATGCAGATGTCACTTGGCTACTCAAGGATTGATCACTAGGTATGCCAATTTTCCCACATTTGCTGTCTCCTTTCCACTTGTGTGGTCTAGCTTGCTTCCCAGCCTCCTTGGCTCTGGTAAAAAAAAAAAAAACTAATGGATCAATCTAAACCCACTGAAAACCAGTGTTCTCTCTCTCTCTCCCCTTCTAACGTTAAAGAGGGCTGGGATAAAGCAAGCTAGTTATGGGCCAAGTTGGGCTTTGGGCCTAGAGTTTGGAACTTGGACAGGCCCTGGATGTTGGTCAGCCCACGGACACCCCTAATCGTGAGTATCCATCCAATCAACCGTCCTAATGCAAGATCCAAGTTGCTCGACCAGAAAGTACCACTCATTGCTATCCTAATTTTTTAT